>JABCIY010000105.1:0-42015 GCA_014298035.1 Pseudocercospora fuligena | reverse complement strand
CTATATATAGTATACTATATATTAGCGTACTAAGCCTCGGAAGGGCCCGGCTTAGCCTACTCTAGGCTATTCTAGCTTTTATAGCTCCTTCGTACTCTCTCCTTTCCCTTTCTTATCGATTCGAGTATCTTATACTTAGGATAGTTTAGCCTATATATTATAACCTACTCTTATATACGAATCGATCTTCTAATATATAACGAACTATTTAGTAATAGCTCCTACTCGAGGAAGGCTAGTAAATAAACCGCCTAACCTAGAAGCGAGCTAGAAGGCTTAGTAATACTAGATACTATCTCTAAGAGAGGGATAATATATCTATAGAAGGCGACGAAGATAAAGGACTAGCCTACCTAATAAGGACGGATCTATAGAGGACTAGGGAGGGCCGGTCGATAACTAATCTAGCTTAGATAACGATAATCTAGAGTAATAGATCCTTATAGCCGAAAAAGAGGCTAAGAGATAGAATAACGAGCTAAACTAGCTAAAATTAAGGCTAGGACTACTATAGCGAACGTAACGATTATAGAACTAGTAGCTAGAAGACCGCTACTAGCTATTATTAGTTAGCCTATCTTAGACTATACTATACTAACTCGACTATAATCCCTAAGGCTTTATAATCTAATAATCTTTATAGTAAGAGCCGAGTAGAATAGTAGTAATAGGCCGACTTAGTAGAGAGAATCTTCTATAGAAACCTAACTATCTATATTACTAAGCTTACTAAAGTAGACTTTAGCGAAGAATAGGTCGATTATAAATACTAGTCGAAATAGAAGCGCTATACTAAGTCGCTTAGAATAATCTAATCTATATAGAAAGAAATAAAGGTAATATATAGACTCGATAGGATCTATAGAAGAGAGGGCCTAATAGGCCTATATACGACTTCGTTATACTAAATAAGGCCTCTAAGATCTATTAGAGCTTATAGAGTATATAAAGATCTAGTAGGACGAGATCGGTAAGGATAGATAGTCCTAATAGATATATACTTTTATAGTAGCGCTATACGACGACCTCTAGAAGAGACTAAGTCTTATTAAGCTACTACTAGCTACTCTAATAGAGATAGAGGATAGAGTATACGAATAATAGAGGTATATAAAACTAGTAGAAGATAGTAGGGCGAAGGGAAAGGGTCGCCTATACTCTAATATAATCTATAGTAATATAGATAAGGATATACTAGACCGTAAACGACTATCCGGATCCTAATAGCGCCTAATAGTCTATCGAGGCCTAATTCGGACTACGGACTATCCTAGAAGGCTAACGATAACTAGATTCGTTACTACTACTACTAAGAGATAGGTTATAAGCGACTAGAATATCTAGCTCTAAAGTAGAAGAGATCGGAAAACGATAGCCCTATACTATAGAACGCCTCGTTATAGCTAGGGAAGTTTTATATATAGAGAAGTAGAGATAATCCGTAGAGCTAGGCTCTAAGATATTAAAGCCTTATAAGGAGCTAATTAGGCTCGATCTAGAGTTTACTAGACTAGATAGATCTAGAAAGATAAAGGGCTTACTCGATTATAGCGCCTAAAGTAACTTTATTAGTAATATACTAGCTAAAGAGCTCGGTTTATATCTAGAGTATAAGCCTAGTACTCGATATAGGACTCTTAATAGTTAGAGCCTATCTATTAATAGCTACTATCGTAAAGTTTTTAGCGCTAGATATAAATAGTATAGCGAGAGGATATATAGACGATTTTACTATAGATAGGATTTTCGGTTTCGATATAGTCCTAGATATATCCTAGTTATCCTAATAGAATCCCGCTATTAATTTCTACTACTATATAGTAGTATAGAGAAAACGAAATAGCCGAAAATAGTATAAGTTAGCTCTCGTTACTACGATAACTATATTATAAGATATATTAGATCCCTTAACTATACTATATATAGGATCGCTAGCGCTAAATAATCCCTTATTAATAAAGGTTATCTTAGAATAGTATAAGAAGTACTCGAAGGTCTTCTCTAACGAGGATATATTACTATTAACGGATTATAGGCTATACGAATTAAGTATCGATCTTATAGATAGTAAGTTACCTCTATAGGGCCTATTATATAACCTCTTAGAAGTAGAGCTAGAGATTCTATAGAAGTATCTAGAAGAATACTTCGAGAAGGGCTAGATTAGATCTTCGAGATTACTAGCTAGTATAGATATCCTCTTCGCGAAGAAGAAAGATAGTAGTCTATACTTATATATTAACTATTAGGCCTTAAACGCTATTACTATTAAGAATCGCTATCCTCTCTCGCTTATCTAGAAGTCCTTAAATAGATTAGTAGGCTCGAATATATATACTAAGCTCGATATATATAATATCTACTATAGGCTTTATATTAAGGATAGTAACGAGTAGAAAACGGCCTTTAGGACCTATTATAGTCTCTTTAAGTATATAGTAGTCCTATTTAGGCTTACGAATATCCTAGGAATCTTCTAGATATATATTAATAGTACCTTATCGAACCTAATTAACGTATTCTATATTATATATCTTAATAATATACTAATCTTCTCTAAAAATAAAAAGGAATATAAGTAATATATCTTAGCGGTCCTTAAGTATCTAGAACGATATAAGCTCTACTATAAACCGTCTAAATACGAGTTCTATATAGATTTAGTATCCTTCCTTAGATATAAGGTTAGCCTATAAGGAGTAGAGATAGAGCTAGAGTAGGTTAATACTATATAAGATTAGCTAGTATCTAAATTAGTATATAATATCTATATATTTATTAGTTTTATAAACTACTACTACCGCTTTATTAAGAGATTCTTCTATATCGCGGTACTACTAAACCGTTTAATAGAGAGGGGGCCTAATATAGCCTATAGTAGCTATAAGTAGTAGAAAGAGGAATTTCGGGAAATCTATATCCCGCTCGATACGCTTAAGTCGTTCTAAGATCTAAAGAAGGTATTCTAGTCGGTACCTATATTAAAGTACTTCGATCTAGAAAGGCCTATATAGGTCGAAACTAACGTATCGGAGTATATAGTATTAGGTATCCTATACTAATAGTACGAGTTTAAGGCTAAGATATATTAGTTCCTAGTTATATACTTCTTAAGAAAGATAAATATAGCGGAGCGGAACTATAATATATATAATATTAAGCTACTAGCTATAGTCGAGACGTTTAAGTACTATTAATACTACTTTAAAGGTACGAGATATTAGGTAGAGCTAATATCGGACTATAATAACCTATAATAGTTTATAACTACTAAGTCCCTATTAAGACGTTAAGTAAGATAAGTAGAATAGCTCTCTATATTTAACTTTATAATTATATATACTCTAGGTAAGCTTAATAGTATAATAGATATAGCGAGTAGGAGGCTAGACTATATAGATATTAACTATTCTAGCTACTAGATAGCCTAAGAAGACTCTAAACCGGTTCTAAAAGCCTTATAGGCCTAGTTAGAGCTAGGAGGCCTAATAATAGATAGGGATATTACTACTAATATTATAAAGATAGTAGCGAAGCTAGAGGGATCCTTTAAGTACGTCTCGGTAGTATAGATAGAAGTAGAAGATAAGACCGATATCCTCTAGAGAATTTAAGTAGCCTAGTAGAAAGATCTAATAGTCTAACGGATCTATAAAGCGATCGAGAATTAGTAGAAAGATCTTTAGCTAATAAGATAGGAGGATAGGAGTAGTATACTATAGCTTAATAAGTATATCTATATACTAGTAGGTCTATATAGACTTAAGGTACTCCGAACCTACTATAATAACCCTCTTATAGGCTACTTTAGGTTTAAAAGAATTATAGAGCTAGTATAGAGAGTATATAACTAGCTAGATATCCGACGATATATTAAGGACTATACTAAGAGCTATAAAGCTTATAGTAGAGTAAAGCCTAGATACTATAAGCCGTACGGTAAACTCTATATAGAAGCTCTACTAGAGATATCCTAGAAGGATCTAATACTAGACTTCGTTATAGACCTCCTACTAAGTATATATCTAGACTAGGTATACGACTTAATCCTTATAATAGTAGATAGGTTCTCTAAGATAGCCTATTATATCCTAGTAAGAAAGGATATCTTAGCTAAAGGCCTTATAGATACGTTCCTAAAGGAAGTTACGCGCCTATATAGAATACTAAAGTTAATTACCTCTAATAGAGAGCTAATTCTAATATCTAAGTACTAGAGCTCCTTTTACTACTACCTTAGAGTACGTAGAGCCCTTAGTACGGCCTACTACTCTTAGACTAATAGCTAGACTAAGCGTTAGAACTAGATAATAGAGTAATACCTATAGGTATACTATTACTATAAGTAGAATAACTAGGTAAAGCTACTTAGTATAGCGGAGTTTATATATAATAACTTAAGTTACTTTTCTACTAGGACTACTCTATTCTAGGTATATTAGGTACGAGATCTACTAAGCGCGAGATAGCCTAAAATAGCCTAGAAGAGTAGTAATTCGGCCGATACGGAGTAGCTCGCTAAACGAGTAGTTAAAACGTAGCTTTCCTTTAAGTAGAGGCTACTAAAAGCTAAGAAAGACTAAGCGAAGTACTATAACCGCTACTATATACTAAAGAAGTATATAGTAGAGGATATAGTATATCTATCTATCTAAAACCTAGCTACTAATAGAGCCTCGAAGAAGTTAGACTATAAGTATATTAGCCTATACTAGATCTCGAAATTTATTAGCGATATAGTATATATCCTAGAGCTACTAAAAACGATATTAATCTACCTAACGTTCTATATCTTATTACTCGAGCTATATAAGGAGATAGATAAAGCTATAAGGACCTAGAATAACCTAGAAAAGCCTATCCTAAGTAATCTAGATATCTATATAGTTAAAAAGATAAAGGGATAAGACTATAATAAGAATAGAAGATAGATTTATAGGATATCCTAATAGAGATATAATTCTAAGGAAGATATCTAGGAGTATACTAAGGATATTAGCGGATCGGTAATATACGCCTATAAGAGGTCGATTAGATAAGGTATAAAGAAACGCCGAAAGCGTTAATAGACTAAGATAGTCCTAAATAGGCTAGTATAGATAGATAGAGATATTCTTTAACTTAAAAAAGGGACTAGAAGTCTTATTAGATATATTTATATACTATTAACTAAGATATCTTTCTAAATACTATACTAAAGAGACTAAGAGGAGGGCTAAAATAGGCTAGAATACCCCTATAGAGCCTATATAATATATAAATAAACTAAGCTAGTCCTCCTCGGCGTTAATCTTATTAGAAGAGACTATAATATCGTCTAATAGGCCGGAGAGGATACGAGAAAGGATAGTAGCCCTAGTCTAGGCCGCGATAGTAGTCTTAACGGTATAGAGGATAGTACCGAGGGTCTTAATATACTAGAATAGGTTAGAATAAGCTAAATAAGGGCAAGATAGACTAAGCTTACTTTATAGAGGGTAGTAGTATCTATAGTACTATCTACTATACTAGAAGTAGATATTAGGCGCTTCTTTCTACTCGAACTAGCTAGAGTCTAGAGAGTACTCTCCTTATTATCGTCTACCTTATACTATAATAAGATTAGCTAGGCTAAGCTAGGCTAAAATAGGCTTATATACCTTAGAGCTATAGTCGTTACGGGTACGCTTAGCTATAAGTAGGCTAGTCTTAGAGGGCGTAGAGGCGCCTATATATAAGTATAGGATATCCTTACTAGCGAAGGAGGGCTTATTACTAGAAATATATTAGTAAGAGCTAGAATAGGCTAAGCTAGATATATATACTATCTAATTATATTATAGAGCTCTATAGTAGCCTCTTATACGGCCTTAAGGGCGTCTTCGTTAGTATTTAGAGCGATAGTAGTACGGCGAGTAGTATTAAAGGCGTCGATATAGCCTTAATAGGACTCGGGGAACTAAAATAGGTTAGAATAGGCCTAAATAGACTAAAATAGATATATCTACCTTATAGTACTCGCTATTAGTACGGAGGTAGTAGATATAGTACTTTATATAGAATCTAGAGCTATCGACGTTCTTATACTTATCGTTCTAGGGATTCGCTATCTTATAGAAGTTCTAAATAGATTAGAATAGGCTAAAATAGGATATTTTAGGGCGGAGCTATATCTAGAGCTACTTAACTATAGTAATATTAGCCGGAGCGACGTAGTTAATATATAGATTACTATTATAGGCGCTAGCGTTAGCCTATTTCTTACGCTACTTAGCCGCTATAGTATAGATCGGCGCGGAATAGGCTAAAATAGATCTAGATTAACTAAGAGAAGCGTACGATAGCGGCGGAGAGGACTTACTATACTAAGTTAGTATATACTAATCTAGAATAGGCTAGTATAGGTATCTCTATCTATACTACTAAAAATAGTATTTCTAGCTTATCTTATTTATTAAGGTTATAGAAAGGAATTTAGATTAGCGGAAGAACTAATCGTATCCCTTACTTCTATAATTAGTATATAAATCTATACTATACTAAAAAATATAGTAGTCTAGATTATATATAAAAAAATCTAGGAAGTAAGGGTATATAGAAACTTAGGATCTTAAGAATAACGATCCCTAAAAGGAGGATAGTTATAAGAACCTATATATAGTATACTATATATTAGCCGTACTAAGCCTTAGGAGGGCCCGGCTTAGCCTACTCTAGGCTATTCTAGCTTTTATAGCTCCTTTATACTCTCTCCTTTCTCTTCCTTATCGATTTAAGTATCTTATACTTAGGATAGTTTAGCCTATATATTATAACCTACTCTTATATAGATCTATACTAGAAGGATCTACTATTAGAATATATAGTCTAGTTAGTAATCTAGTAGGAGATACTAAGATAGGCTAGATTATATAATAATAATTATATAACTAATCTAAGCTAATATCTTTTAGATTTAGCTCTACTCTATAGATTAAAATAATAATATACTTACTATTTCTACTTTAGCCTCTACTAGTCCTTATAGCTTCTATTATAGTTTATAATCTATTTATATCTATTAGCCCTCCTTAGCTCGATAGATTATAAGTCTAGATTTATAACTATAAGATAGTAAGACTAAAGTAGTATAGGTTACTTTTAAATCTATAAGTCTAGTTCTAGAAGAAAGAGGTAAAATAGGAGAGAAATTACTTAAAATAGATCCTATATATATTATATATAAAGCTCTATATATATAAACTATAAAAGGAATCTTAGTAAAATATATTTATTAATATATATTAGATTACTAGAGTATAAAGAAAATAAATAAGTCTAAGCCTTAAGTATCTTTTAAATAAGCCTTAGATTTAGTACTTAGTACTACTAATATCCTAATCTATAGATTATAATAGTTAGAAAGGACTTAAGGAAGTTATTAGCTCTATAGAATAGGAATCTATACTAAGTTTTTAGTAACCTTTAAAACTAATAGATCTAGTAGAGCTAGAAATCTACTAACTAAGGAAGATAGCTATAAAGAAACTATTATTTTTAGATTAAAAAAAGAGCTTATTTCTAGAATTTATTTAGATTTAATTTATAGAAGAAATTATAAATTAAGAAGATAGAATTAGTAAGAGAAGGGCTATACTAATCTTAATAAGAAAGAATTATAAATTATAGTTTAAGATTATTAGAATATATCTAATAAAGCTAAAGATTAGATAAAGTAGTCCTTAGTATTCTAGTATCTATACTATCTAAGTATATCTTAATAATATTATTAGAGTCTTTAGACTAGTTAATTAGAAGAGTAAGTTATAAGATTTATAATATAATAGTATTATATAAAATATTTATCTATATTTTAGAATATAACTAAGATAAATATTAAGAGCTTAAATATATAAAGTACTTATAGAACTAGACTAAAAGGAAATATAAGAGGAAGCTTTAAGTAATAGAAAGAAGCTTATTCTAATAGTATACTAATTTTAGTATAGAAGAAGGCTAAATAATTAATAAAATATAATAAAGTCTAAGTAGTATAACTAGAAAGATAGTATTAATCTCTCTATAGTTTAAAAGAATTAAAACTAAAGAGAGAAGGATTTAATAGTTTCTAGTAGCTCTTCTAGAATAATTTAATACTATTAGGAATAGACTAGATCTAAGATAGGATCTTAGCCTATAAGATATTTTTAGTATCCTAAGAGAAAAATAGGAATAGATAATAAGCTAAAAGATAACTATATTTACTAAAAAAAGAAATTAAGTAGATAGAAATTTATTATACTTTCTATATAAATAAAAGTACTAGATTAGAGAATACTCTAATCTAGATAAGGTAAAAGTAGCTATTAAGCTAAAGTAGAGTTATAAAATAATAAAGAAATAATCTCTATCTAGAGCTAGAAAGGAATCTTTACTAGATAAAAAATAACTTAAAGAAATAGTAAAGAAACTAAGTCTAAAGATATAATCTCTAGAAAAGAAGACTAGAAAACTATCTTCTAAGAAAGCCTATATAGTATAAGATATAGAGATATTCTTTAAGTTATTTCTCTCTTCTAAAAAAGAAGATATAGACGAGATAGCTTATTTAACTATTAAAGTAAAAGAAAAGTATAAGCTATCTAAATAGCTACTTAACTCTTATACTTCTATCTATATAACTAACTAAGAATTATTCTTTAGAGATATAAAATCTCTTAAAAGGAAGAAGTAGATTAAAGTTAGAGATAGCTATCTAATAGCTATATATATTAGAAGTATAGTTATAAATAGAAGAAAAGGTAAGTAGATTATATTAAAAGATATTCTCTTTATATCTAGGCTTAGAATTAATCTTATTTCTTAGAACTAATTTAGTAAGTAGTTTAGTATTTAACTACTAAAATTTATATTTTATTTATTTAATAGAAAGCTAGTTATCTAGATAAGGCTTTTAGAAGGAGTACTATTTATTAAAGAAATTAGCTAAGACCTAGATAAACTTATATACTAGTATATTTCCTAGGATTTAATAAAAAATAATATCTATATCTTTATAGCTTAGACTAATTAGGATTAGTAGAAGTTATAGTATAGAAGAGTTAGATACTTTAGAGAAGGACTACTAAAAGATCTTTATAAAGTTACTAATCTAAAAGAGAAAATCTCTATTTCTATAAAGTATTAATCTTATAGAATATATTCTCTAGCTAAGATAAAGAAATATAAAGGAAAAGAGACTAAGAGAAAGCTAACTAGACTTTCCCTTATTTTAATTAATATCTATAGACTACTATCTATCTTAAGGCTTAGTTTTAAATAGTAGCTTAAGATTATTAATAACTTTTCTAGAAAGAAGTAGATATTCCTATTAAAGTTAAAGGAAGATATAGTAAATATACTATAGAAATAGAAAAGAAAAGCTAAATTATAGTTAGGAAATTAGCTTTAGATAGTAAGAAGTAATAGAATAAGGGAATTACTTATATTACTTAAATAGTAGAAGAAGGAATCTAGAATCTCCTACTATATAACTAAAGTATATAACTTAATCTAAAATAGAGTTATAGAAAGGTTAATCTAGATATCTAAGGAATATATTAGAGTAATACTTAAAGAATTAAATATACTAGTTAAGTTCTAGCTAGAAGTATTAGATATATATACTATTATAAGAAATACTCTACTAAATAGACTAGATATAGATAGATTTAAAGCTTTATCTAATAAAGCTTTTACTAGAAAGAGATCTTCTATATTATACTTTAAGATTTAGGAATATAGAGTAGTTATATATATAGATACTAAGTCTTAGCTAGTTAGAATAAGATTAGATAAGCTAATAAATAGAGGAAAAGATATTATATTTATTAGATATATATCTAATATATCTAAAATATAGCTATTCTAGGAACCTAATATAAAGGCTATAAGAGTATATAATAATACTATCTCGTTTAAGGATAAGAAAGGAGGAGATATAACTTTAAATATTTCTAGACTTAACTAGCTAAACTATAGCCTAGTTAGAAATCTAGTTAGTAGACTAATAAGAAAAAAGAAACTAGATCTAAAACTACTATAAGTTTAGCTATCTCTACTACTAAAGGATATTAATTAATATTAGATAATAGATAATCTAGAAGAAGAAAATAAAAATAAATAGTAGGCTCTAAATTAGAGCTAAGAGAGATCTTAGTAAGATAACTAGAATATCTAAATTTAGAAAAGGAATTTAAAGAAAAGAAGATTAATTTCTAATAAAGAATTAAAAGAAGAAAGAGTTTATAGTATAATTATAAGGTTAACTATATAAAAGAGACTAAGAGAATTAAAAGATAAGGAATTCTCTAAAGCTAAATAGTATAGAGTCTTTATCTATATAATAATAGATCTAGATCTAAGTATAGACTAGATAGAAGAATTTTTAGAATATATTTAAAAGATTATATTCTCTATTCTTATACTAGAGATTATATAAAGATAGGAGGTTCTAATTCTAAGAACCTACTAAGAGATAATATAAGATCTAAAATAGAGTTATATATAGAAAGAAGTAATCTAGAAAGAACTTATTATACTTAAAAGTAACTATATCTAGAAATAGATTATTTCTCTAAAAGGACTAAATCTAGTTATCTTAAAATAGGTATTTAATATAAAGAGATTAATTAGTAGAATAATTAATAAGTTTAAAGTAAGACTAGTTATAAAGAGATTCTCTTAGAAGTTTAAAATAGATTTCTAGAAGATATTTATACTAATAGTTAGATATAATATACTTAGAGTATTTATAGCTACTATATATAAGAAAGATCTAGAACTATACTAAGTAGATATAAATAATATATTTATTAAAAGTATCCTATAAAAAAATATTTTTATAATTCCTCTACTAGATATAGAAATCCTATAAGATATAGCTCTAAAAATTCTAAAGAGCTTATATAACTTCAAATAAGTAGTAAGAGACTAGAATAAGCTATATATCTTAAAGCTAGAGAAAATAGGATTCTACTAGTTAGAGATAGATCTATATTTACTTATCTATAAAGAAAGGAACTTAATAGTTCTAACTTATATAGATAATATTTCTATTATAGTACTAAAACTAGAAGATATTCTTTAGTTTAAAAAAGAACTAAGTAAGATATTTAAAATTAAGAATCTAGATAAACTAATTAAAATTCTTAAGATAAAGCTTACTAGAGATAGAAGGAATAGTATTCTAAAACTAAACTAAAAATACTATATCTAGGAAAAACTTATAAAATTTAGAATAACTAAAGAAATAGCCTATCTAATCTTATTACTACTTAATAGTTATAAAAGTCTAAAGAAATCTAACTTAAATAAAGAGAGATATAATAAGACTAAGTACTAAAATTAGAATAGTATATAGATATAGCTAATAACTATAATAAGACCTAATATTACTTTTACTCTTATAAGACTTAAATTATATATATTAGATTTATCTAAGAGATATCTAAAGATACTTAGAGAACTAGCTAGATTTCTAAGATTATTCCTAAGCTTAGACTTAATATTTAGAAGAGAAGGAGGAAAGCTAATTAGATATTTAGACTTTAATTATATAATAGATAAAGCTAATAGAGTCTTAATCTTTAAGAGTATCTTCTTCCTCTATAGATTACTAGTTTCCTAAATAAGTAAGAAGTAAAAGTTAGTTACTATATTAACTATAGAAACTAAGTATATAGTAATAAATATATATATAAAGTAATCTTAGTTCCTAGTAGTACTTCTAAGAAAGATAGACTATATATAGTTAATAGAAGAATATTTATTCTAATTCCTAATTAAAGGAAATTCTAATATAGTAAATAAAATTAGATCTATTTAGATTATAAGAGATAATTAGATAGCTTTAATCTTAATTAAAGATACTTATATCTATAAGAGATTAAAATATATTAATATTAGCTTTAATAAGGTTAGAAATCTTTAGTAGTAAAGGAAAATTATAGTAGAATATACTCTAATAAAAGAGATAGTAGTAGATAGTCTAACTAAGCTAAAAATAGGACTATAGTTCTAGGAACTTATTAGATAACTATAACTTATATAGTAACTAACTAGAATAAAAGATAGTATAAAAGATTAGATATACTATACTAACTAGGAGACTACTATATCTAATTAGCTATCTAAGATTCTAATTAGATTATATTAGTTAAATTTAAAGACTAACTATCCTAAGTAGGAGTATTAGAATATATAGTCTAGTTAGTAATCTAGTAGGAGATACTAAGATAGACTAGATTATATAATAATAATTATATAACTAATCTAAGCTAATATATTTTAGATTTAGCTCTAATCTATAGATTAAAATAATAATATACTTACTATTTCTACTTTAGCCTCTACTAGTCCTTATAGCTTCTATTATAGTTTATAATCTATTTATATCTATTAGCCCTTCTTAGCTCGATATCTACTAGTATTATCTAAACTAGTATATAAGCCTTATTATAGTATATCTAGATACTAGATAGTTAAATATATTTCTAAGTAGGTTTTAAAATAAGAAGAGTAACTATTTCTAGACTAATATAATAGCTATATATTTAACGTCTCCTCTAGTATAATTATACTAGATCTCTAGTAATAGTAGCTTAGTAAACTATATCTAAGTAAGAAGTAGGACTATAGTAATATTATTAATAAATCTATTCTTAAGAAGTATATACTAGACTTCCTAGTTTAGTATAAAATAGATAATAAGAATACTAAGGATCTACTATTTAACGATCTACTTACTATACTAACTAGTATTATTAATAATATCTATAGTAACTATAAGAAGTACCTTAATTAAGGTAAAGCTAAGTATCCTAGTAAGAAGACTAAGAAGGCTATAAAGAAGACTACTATAGAAATAGCTATAGAAGTAGCTATAGCTAAGGCTACTTAGACTACTTAAAGTAGATAGATCTAGATATAGATAGCTAATAAGTAATATATAGAGGCTAAGAAGATTTAGAAGTTATTAAAGTCGAGTATAACTATACTTCTTAAAGAGGATCTAGTCTACTAAGACGAGATCTCTTATAATATAATATCTATACTACTACTACTAGTAGCTTAAAATAATACTCTAGTAACTAGATCTAATACTAGACCTTCTAATACTTTAAGCTATACTATAGTTACTACTTATTAATTATTAGTAACTATATTAGATAAGTATACTACTAGTACTATAATAGAAGTCTAGATACTAGATTATTATACTATATCTCGTTATCGACTATATAATAAGATATCTATACTAGAAGCTTATTATACTATTAGAGTTAAAGAAGATCTAGATATATTTAATCTAGAGTAAATAACTACTATAGAGGCTTATATAGTACTCTAGACTACTACTAGAGTTTCTTCTATAGTATACTTCTTAGATTATACTTATAGACTTAGTACTTATATTTTAGATATAGCTATATCTAATATATATATTAACTAGATTATTACTTATATAAAGTAGACTACTTAGAGTTCTATTTAAGATAATAATAATAATAAGCTATTCTTTAATAAGGACTTTAGTAATAGTAAGGAGATCTTTAATACTCTAAGTAAATATTAGTTCTAGTACTAAGATTAAAGTATTAATATTAAAAATACTAATATTAGTATTATTATTAGAGATAATTAGAACTAAAGATTAAGAGTATATTAAGTATTAATAGGGAGATCTATATAGTATAGATAGAAAGTAGTATAGTAGTATTAAATATATATTTCTAAGTATTCTATATTCTACTTCTATATATTTTCTTTCCTTTTTTTCTTTTTCTTTTTCTTTTTTCCTCTCTCTCTTAGTAGTAGAATATAATAGATTTCTAGTAACTAAGCTTTATTATTAATATTAAGAATAATTATATATTCTAGATATTCTTTTTACTTATTAAAGATCTCTCTTTTCTCTCTAATAGTAGTACTAACTATAAGATCTAGATTGCTATAATAGAGTTTACTAATAGATCTATCTTTATAGTTAGAGATAATATAGTAGTATATTCCTTAGATTTCTTAAATATATCTATAAGATTATCTATATTAAACTACTAAGAAGGCTTATTTATATTAAGCTACTAGAAAAGCTTTTCCTTTTATAGAAAATTAAGTATAGCTAGATTTAGTAATATCTTCGAGTTTCTACTTAACTATAGTATAGGATATTAACTCTTTTCTAAGTTATATAGTATCTTAGATATAAGAGGCTTCTTTTTAATCTCTTTAAATTCCTATTTAGCTACTTCTTAGTTATATAGTACTTTAAGTATAGAAGGCTTCTTTTTAATTTCTTTAAGTTTCTATTTAATCTTTTTATAGTTATATAGTATTTTAAGTATTTCTATAATAGTATCGTATACTTATATAATTAGTTCTAAAGTTAAAGATCTCTTTTTTTATTTAGCTATTTAGAGATATAATACTTAATCTAATAGTATTATTATATTATAAAAGATATAAAAAGAGAATAAAGTATAAACTAAAGAAAAGAATAGAGATATTAAGTCCTACTAAGACTCTAGATTTACTATAGTAGAGCGCTTAATTAATAGAATTAAATATTATAACTATTTTCTTAATACTAGCTTTACGACTCTACTATAATATTCGACTTTTATAATAGTATAGTATTAATAATACTATTTAAACTATATAAGATATATCGATTAAGTATATTTCTAGTAAATAGTACTAATAAAAATATCTAATATAATAATAATAGTATTCTTAGACTATCTCTAAGTCTAGAAATTTCTATTATAAAGTCGCGTTTTAAAGTTAATAATACTACTATACTTATTATACTACTATTAGTACTATAATATATATAGTATAAATAGATATATAGATAGATAATATATATTAAGAGCTATAAAGTATCTCTTTAAGAATTTTATTAGGCCTCTTATATCTACTACTTTTTATTACTTAGACTCTCTCTAAAGATAATCTATTAGATATCTTAGTTACTATATAAGATAGAGAGAAAGAGGACTTAGTATATAGGAATCTAGTTTATACTAGCTATCTTAAATAGCTATAAAAGTATACTTAATAAATATATTATAGAATTTATATTATCTATATACTATATATAGTACGAAGTACTTAATACGTCTATTACTAACTATAATACTTATTAACTAGAAGGATAAGAGATATAGAATAGATACTAATTAAATATATATATATTAGCTCGTTTACTATATACTAACTATAATACTTATATAATAGAGGGATTAAACTATATCTAAAGTATTATAAGGATAGTAGTTAGTTTTATTTTACTCTCTTAAAGACGCCTTATCTAAGGATATCTATTTATACTATAGAACTATAGAGAGGGATCTCTCTCTACTAAAATATTATATCTAATATTATATACTTCTAATACTAAAGGAAAAGATTAAGATAATTATAGCTATTAGATAGCTAAATTTAAACTAAATTAGGAAATAACTAATCTATATATTATACGAAGTCTAACTAGATATATATTTAGTATCTAGAGAAGAGTCTAATATAGAAAGCTCTTATAATAATAGAAGGAAGAAGAGTCTAACTAACTATCTACTAAGGAAATATTTAATAGTAATACTATAAATCTATCTACTTATTAGAAGAGTACTTTAGCTTATCTTACTAAAGAGTTTTTATTTTAGCTAAGTCTATTAGAGATCTCTATAGTTTATATATCTACTATCTAACCTTATATTAACTAATACTCTTTATCTTAGTATCTTCTACTAGATAGATAGTATCTAAGTCTATTAGAGATATAGTAAAAAGATCTTATATATAGAAACTATATATTATAAGCTAATATTTATTAGATTTTTTAGTATTTCCTCTAAGAAGTATATACTTAATTATTATAGTTAATACTATTAGAACTATAGTAAACCTTAGAATCTACTTACTAGAAGAATTACGTTTATAATATCTTATATTAGTAAAGTCTATTAGAGACTAAAGGAAGGACTAAATAAAATATATATTAAGGAACCTTAACTATTTTAAGTAGTTAAATAGTAGTAAGTTATAAAACTAGTAAAGAAATAATATTAATCGCTATAGAGCTATCTATATATAGTAAAGAGATATTAGATACTACTACCTTAGTATATAGATAGCTAGTATATTACTAGAGGTTAAGATATATATATATATAAAAACGAAGAAGAAGTTAAAGTTAGAAAGTAGAGATATATATTTATATAGATAAGATCTTATATATAGTAGCTCTACTAATAGTAATATAATATTAAGATTAAATAATAATAGTAAGGTAATAATAATAGCTATATATTATCTTATCTTATTATACTTATATAGTAAGAGTAGCGAGTATATAAGAGTACTTAAGATTATAGTCTCTAGATAGTAAGGCTATAAATAGTAGAGCGAGTATCTTAATATTAAGGCTATTAATAGTATTAATAAAGAGAAGTTAACTAAGTATATATAACTAGAGAAACTTATAGATACTTTCTATAGATACTAAGGTAGAATCTTAATATACTTAATATTAATATAATATAATTAAGTCTAGTAAGTTAAGTTAATTAAGTAGATATCTAGTAGTAGTATTATTTAATATCCTATATAGAAGCTATCTATCTCTTTTAATCTAAAATTATACTCCTATTCTAAGTAATAGTATTAGTAATAGTAATAGACTCGACCTATTATAGTATAATACTTACTCTCTAACTTAGATTAGCCTCTATACTAGTTATAAAGACTATACCTAAACGAATCTTATATAGTAGTATCTATAGTATTATTAAAATCTATTATAGGATCCTAAAAAATTAAGAAGTCTAGATAACTAGTTAAGTCTATAACTTCTATCTAGTAATTAATATAATAATATCTCTAGATATTAATATATAGTTAGAATATAGGAGTACTATCTAAATTAGCTATAGCTATTATAAGCCTATTACTACGATTAGCTCTACTATTAATCTATTCTTATATATTAGCTCTATTAATATTATTTAGGCTATTAATTATATTATTATTCTCGCCTATCTAAGTAATTTCTATACTTAGTAGCTAGTAGGACTTATTTAGATTATTAATAGCTAAGTACTAAGGACTAGATCTTTACTAATAGTAAGAATATTATTAGAGAGACTAGACTTATAACCTTTAATTAGTACTACTAGCTTAGCTAAGCCTTTATCGACTATTCTAGATATATATATAAAGATAGAGTTAGCGAGTTTCTTCTAGATATAGTATATTATAATCTCTAGTCCTATAGCCTTAAATATCTCCTTTACTATATAGATAGTAGTATAGTTCTATAATATAAGCTCTATAGTCGTAGCTAAGTTATATATTAAGTTACTATAAGCCTTAATATCTAAGGTAAGCTCCTTATTAAGTAGTTCTTATATCTTATCTATAGTAATACTAAAGCTATTATCTAGATTAACGACTATCGAAGCTAGTACTATTTTAATAAGTAGCTCCTTTACTATCTTACTAGATAAGAGCTAATAGAGATAGACTATCTTATAACTATAATTCTACTACTTAGTACTAAGAGAGAATATAACTAAATAACTAATTATATACTTTAGCTATCTAACGTCTATTTTATAGATAGTCTTATAAACGATTAATATTAACTTAATCTTCTAGATAAGATAAGCTATTATAGTAAATACTAGATCTTTAATATTATCCTCTTTATCTTTATTACTATTCTAAGCTATATTAGTAAATAAGGACTTATAAATAGACTTAACTATCTTAATATAGTCGATTAGGTCTATATATAGAATAATAGCCTCTATAATATCCTTATAACTACTAGCGAATAGATTAGTAGATATACTAGCTTAGTCTATAGTTATAGTATCTTTAGTATTTTAAGATACTAGTAGAGTAGCTATAGCCTTAGACTTCTTACTAGCTATATATACTAGTATAACTAGATTAGTTAGCTTATCTATATAATTAATCTAGCTATAAGTATAGAGTTTAGTAATAAATTAGATAGAGATATAAGTATTAAAGATACTAGTTATTATCTACTAGTTAATATAGTACTATAGCTTATTATTAATATATAGGATATCTAAATTAGAGCTATCTTTCTAGATACTATAAGTAAGAGACTTACTCTTACTATTCTTATTAAAATAGATATAAAGTAGTATATATCTAATATTTATTTTAATATAGAATATAGCTAGTATAATAATAATAAACTCCTTCTAGTTATATATATAAGTACTTTTAATACTTTCTTACTTAATACTTTAGTTACGTACAGCTATTATCTAATTACTAATAATAAGGATAAGTATCTAGTTCTAATAATTCTCGTTATTAAGATCTAGTTTTAGGAAGTCCTTAAAGATATTATTATATACTTTATATATCTCCTAGATCGAGGCCTTATTATATCTAGATACTAGTAGTATAATAATTACTATTTTATTCTTAGCCTTAATATTAATAGCTCGCTATATAAACTACTATTATATACTACTACTATAGATAAGTTTAAGTAATCGCTTAATCTCTTTCTCTTTTAGTATCTCTTCTAGTTACTCTAGTTCTAGCTCTTATTAAGAAGTCTATTAGCTACTATATCTTAAGCTAGTATACTAGGATATCTATACTTTCTTCTTCTTTTTCTTAGTCTATATCTATATCTATATCTAGTTAGGCTCTATATCTAGGAAAGGGAACTTCTTAAAGTACTTCTAGATACTTAGAAATATCTTACTAAGTATCTAATCGATAAGATAGTATAAGATAGACTTCTTATATAGATTATTAGATATATCGTAAATAATCTATTATATATTAAGCTTCTTAGAATAGTCTAATATATCTTAGATTAGACTATCTTTAGAAATCTCTAGATAGAATATAAGATAAGAGATTATTTAGTTCTCCTACTTAGTATTACTTCTATAGATCTAAGTACTATAGATATTTATTTAGTTATAGTAATTATTATATATAAGTATCTTATAGCGATTAGTCTTAATCCTCTTAATAATATATATATAATAAGTCTAGACTATCTCCTATAATAGATACTATAAGATATAGAAGGATAGAAAGATATCTATTATACTTAGTATATTAACTATATAAGTCTTAATACTACTAGTATAGAGGTATAAGCTAAACTTCTTACTAAACTAGGCTAACTTCTTAAGAGTAATAGATTAGATAGCGATATAGATTATAGTTATAATACGCTTCTAGATCTAGTTATACTTATCGCTAATAATATCCTTCTAAGTCTAAGTATTACTATT
The DNA here is from genome assembly GCA_014298035.1 of Pseudocercospora fuligena. Classification (NCBI taxonomy): domain Eukaryota; kingdom Fungi; phylum Ascomycota; class Dothideomycetes; order Mycosphaerellales; family Mycosphaerellaceae; genus Pseudocercospora; species Pseudocercospora fuligena. The sequence continues at coordinate 22,717 of JABCIY010000105.1, read as the reverse complement.
ATTATCTCTATTACTAGATAGACTAGTACTACTATTACTAGCCTCTACTACTATTTCTATATTAAGACTAGCCTTAATCTTCTATATATTATATATCTAGTTAGATAGAATAGATTATAGAAGCCGATACTAAGTTTATATAGTATCTTTAATAAGCTAGTCTATTTTCTTAAGAAAGATAATATCCTTCTAGACTTCTAGTTCTTTAGATATATTCTCTAGATTATACTTATTAAAGAACTTCTTATTAATAAGTCGCTTAAGCTCTATATATAGGATCTTAGTACTTATAAGATCTTCTTAAGATAGGTCCTCCTTAATTAACTTAGTAATCTTTAGCTAATAATCTTATATATATCTATAATACTAATATATATTAAAATAAGCTTAGCTATTAATATATATTTCTTAGCTATTAATTCTATAATTATCTTAAACTTATCTTAGTTAGATTAACGGGCTTTATACTACTTCTTATATAATAGATCTTTCTTACTACTAGGAGCCTTACTATACTTACTATAATCTAGTTACTACTATTCTTTTTTTTTTATATCTAACTTATCTTTCTAGTTATTACTATCTACTACTAGATCGTAATCGGCTAAGAAACTAGTAGTCTATTTAGCTTTAAACTTATTATTACTAAGCTTATTATTCTATTCTAGAGCCTTAAGATTATATTTATTTTTATTAGTTTTACTATTATTATTAAGCTTAATTAGATCTAAATAGTAGATAGATAGTATATTATATAGATAAAGGCGATTATAAGTACTTACTATCTACTTAATCGCTTCTTTTTATATCTTCTATTAAGTATACTAGTTATAATAAAGTATAGCTTTATAGTTAGCGATCTCTTACTTATACTATTTTAGAAGAGCGCTATCTATATTACTTAATATATTATTAAGTAGGCTACTATTACTATCGCTAGTACTATCTATAGTTATATCTATAGCTATAGTATTTATAGTATCGAGTTAGTTATTAGTATTATATAATAGAATAAGGAATAGAAAATTAACTTTAGCTATAGTATAAAAGATTTTAAGATATAGAAATAGAAGAGAAAGGATATTAGATATAGTATTTTAAACGCGTTATATTATATATAAAAGTATATAGATATAGAAACCTATATTTACTATATATTAATATCTATACTACTTCTTTAATCTTAGTCGAACCTAGAACCTCCTTTAGCTAAATATATATATAAATAAAGTAAAGAATACTATATATAGTACGATACTATAGTAGTCTCTCTTAAGGCCGACTTAATACTTAATCTCTAACTATCTATCTTCTAAATAAGCTATAACTCTAAATTACTATCTCAAGCCTCGTAACTATAAATACTAATACTATTACTATTACTAACTTAATTACGGCCTAGACTTAGCTATCTATTAATAATATTAAAATATAATACTAAATCTAGTTATCTACTTATATTATTATATAACCTCTTAGTAAGTATATTCTTATTTTAGCTTATAGAATTAGTTTATAGCTTCCTCCTATATACTATTTAGTACTAGTCTAAACTATATAGTTATTCCTTAATATTTGTTTACTTTAGGTTACTAGAAAGCCTTCTTAGCTTAATAGATTATAAGCCTAGATTTATATTTTATTATATCTATCTCTTAGAAATTAATAGTCTAAAACGAAGCTATTTTAGTCTTCGAGAGCTAGTAGGATAAGAGCTTTTAAATAGAAGATATCTAAGGGATATATAGGCTTTATAAACCTACTATAGCTAAGTATTAAGAGAGGCTAGGTAATAAGATTCCCTTTATCTACTAATATAGATATTATATATAAGAGAATATTAGAAAGAAGCTAGAATAGATAAGGATATCCTTAGAGACTAGTCTATAGAGAAAGAAAAAGAATAGTTATAATTAGAGCTAGAAAGACTTTAGGATCTTCTTAGTATACTAAACTAGTATTAGCTAATAATACTTAAGATACTAATCTTTTCTAGTAGATTAGAAATACCTTAGAATACTACTTATTATAGTATATATAATAGGAATAAAAATAATAAGTATAAGGACTATATACTTAAGTATAAAGAGTACTAGTTAGATATTATCTAGAATAAAATATTCCCTCTAAAAGGAATACTCTTCTAAGATAGTTAGCTAAGCTATATAGTACTAAATATCTTAGGCCTAAATACTAGACTAGGCTATATAGTATCTAGTATCTAGATCTCTAGATTTATTACTCTTTCTAGATCTAGAGAACTTTATTTCTTAGTAAAACCTAATAAGGCTATATAGCTAGTTAGATAATATAGGTTCTTAGTAATCCTATAAGACTAAAATTTAGGCTAGACTATATAGTATCTAATCTTTTAAAATCTTTATAATTCTACTAAGACTATTTTTACTAACCTTTACTAGACTAATAATATATATAAGCTACTATAGATTTATCTTTAAGTAATCTTAGTATTAAGAGACCTTATCTAATTCTTACTAAGAAGAATTCTAAGTAATAGTTTAGAAAGATAATCTACTAGCTTAAAAGCTAAGATCTTTTTTATACTATTAAGCTATCTACTAGATTACCTATTATAATAAAAGTAAAGTATTCTATAATCTACTAGATTACTATCTATCTAGATAATAATAATAAATAATTAATTTCTAATATAGCTAGACTAATAGAAGTATAGATATTATTAAGAGAGAAGTATAAGGATAATAAGGCTTCTAGAAGAAGACTAGCTATCTAGTACTTTAGTTATAAGATAATAAATAGAGAAAAGATTAGCTAGATATAGATATATCTTTATATACTAGAGAATAGAATAAAGACTATCTAGCTAGCTATACTAGAAGTAATAAAACTAGAGAATAGGATCTAGATTCTCTTAAATAGTCTATCTAATTAATAGTTATTAATTAGAGATACTATTAATAGTTAACCTTATCTAACTCTAGATAAGATTCTCTTAATTCTTAAAGATAAGGAATAGAGCTTTATATTAGTTTCTAATAGTAATATAATATTAGCTATAAGAGAATATAAGAATAGAAGAGAGAATAGAAATAAGACTTTATTCTAAAAGGAGAAGCCTAATAATACTCTAAGAAATAGATACTATTTATCTTCTTAGTAATATAGATATACTCTATATAAGATACTAAATTCCTATAAAATAATTAACTATCTAAGCCTAAAATTAGCCTCTTTAATACTTAGTCTAATTAGGGGAAGTAAGGAAGCTTTTATAGTATAGAAATCTAATAAAAAGGATTATTAGAATAGATAAGATAGGGAACTATATTAGGTTAAGAAATAATACTATAGATATAGATATAGTCTTAAAGGGAGTATTAAAATATAATACTAAACCTAGTTATCTACTTATATTATTATATAACCTCTTAGTAAGTATATTCTTATTTTAGCTTATAGAGTTAGTTTATAGCTTCCTTCTATATACTATTTAGTACTAGTCTAAACTATATAGTTATCTCTTAATATTTATATACTTTAGATTACTAGAAAGCCTCCTTAGTTTAATAAGAATAACTAATAAATAAAGACTAAACTAAGTATATTCTATTATAGTATCTAGAATTTATATAATACTAGAATAGCTATACTACTAGATAATACTAGAATATAAATCTTAAATATTTTAGTAATATAGAAGCTATAGAAAAGCCTATTTATAGATATAATATTACTCTATAAAAGATATTTTTTATTTCTACTATACTTCTAATAATATAAATAGTAGATCTATATATATATATATATATAATTATTTATATATAAATAACTTAAGTATAATAGATAGTATATTAATTAGTATAGCTAAGAGATATACTCTCTTATATTCTAATATATAGATAAGAGTATATTAAGGAAAATAGATATATTTAATATCTTTAACTTATCTCTAAATAAGAAATATAGAATAAATATCCTTTCTATTTTAAAAACTATATCTATAAGATCTACTACTAATAAATAAATAGTAATAAGATATTTAAGCTCTATCTCTAGTATAGAATAGTAAATAGATAGTCTAGATAGAAATTAGAACTCTAGAATTAATAGAGATTATAGAAAGTAATATTCTATAGAATATCTAACTACTAGAAACTATTATCTATAAAGAAAGCTACTTCTAGTTAATAATCGATTCTAGTCTAAAATAAAAAGAGCTATAAATATAGCTATAAATAATATAGTCTTAGTAATTATTAAAACTATTATTTAGATACTACTATAAATAATATTCTTAGCTAAAATAAGATAAGAATAGAATAAATAATACTTTAAAATTCTTACTACTATAAAGTAACTTAATAGAAGATATATATAAGAATAGACTAAAAATAATTAGAAAGTATATTATATAGCTAGAAATAATAAAACTAGAATATTATAAAAAGTCTTTAAATAGACTTACTATTACTAAATTAAAGCTATATTATAGTTAATAGAAAGACTATAGAAGCTTATAAAATATATAAGGAATTATAATAATTAAACTACTTAGTATTACTTCTATAATTACGATTTCTAATACTATTAGAGAAGTAGTAGAAGTAAGTAAGAAAGTAGTAAACTTCTAAAGTAGCTTTCTCTAAAGTCTTTTCTTATAAATCTAGATAATATTACTTTAGTATAGTACTTATAGACTATTATACTTCTAAGTATTATAGAATAGTAGGCTAATAACGCTATTATAGTAAGTAAAGCGCTTAAAGTACTAGGATTAGATAGGATTATAAATAAAGCTCTATAAATAGATAAGTTAATACTTATTAATTATCTAACTATCCTTTTTAAAAGTAGTATTAGTTTTATAAGTCTAGTAAGGAGAATTATAGAACTATAATAAAATTCTTTATAGTAACTATTTAGCTAGGCTACTATCCCTAATAATAGAAGGCCTTAAAGCTAGTAGTACTAGGGAAGGCTAACTATATAGTAGTAGTATATAGACTAAATTTACTACTAAGTACTCTATAAAAATTCCTCGAAGTAGTTATAGTATATATATTATCCTACTATACTAAAAAGTATAGCGTATTGTCCGGTACGTATTTCGGGGTACGGCCGGGCCGTGCTACTAAACAAGCGTTATTAGTCCTAATAAGTACTATATACTAGGCTTATCGTAGGCACAAAGTAGACACGCTTATAGCCTTTGACCTAGCCGACGCCTTCAATGCGGTCAACTAGCGTATACTCGATACATTTTTGCAACAACGAGGCATACCAAGGGAAGCACGAAGACGAATTCGGAGTAGAGATGAGCCGTGTACTCGATGAAACCGGCATCCCAAAGAAAGTTCTGAGACGTCGGATCAAGTACGTTTGGAACGACCTTTCAACAGCCTGACATCAGGTCCCGCTTATCTGACTGTTTTTGATTCATTTCACTATCTGATCAAACACTCCTGCAAATCGATTAGATGCTGTTACCCTTGGTCACCTGGCTGGCATTCTCAATGAAACGTATGATGCGTAGCATACGAAACCGAAAATTATGGCACAGCCAAATGCACAATATTTCAGCTTGGATCAACACTTCGGAAATGCTGCAAGCGAATCAAGGCAGCCTAGAATGCAGGTGCGCACATTTTGATCGACTCGGAGAGAGAGGCTAAGGCAAAGGTCGCAGCCTAAATTTGTAGCAAATGGACCACTTCGCAAGCTTGAGTTAGCAAATTCGGCCGGATGGAAGATCAATGTGTCGCTCAATTATGAATAGTTCTAGTTCTCTTCCGGCTTACATCAAATAGCGACAAATACGCTTCAGCTGATTGGTTTGGAGCAGCGAGTAGGCAGGGAATCTATGAAGCCGAACGAACTTTTGATCTATTTTTCATTCTTATAAAGTGATTGCTTGCCCTCCATGGACCACTACCGCGCCTTGATTGGCAATTTTCGTAGCATCGGAGTTGTTGTATGTGAACTTGTGCCCGAGGGTGTCCAGCAGTGCTTGTTGATCACTTTCGCGTAGTTCTCTGCGCGGTACCAAACCGATGCAATCACCGCCCTTCTCCACAAACGCTGAGGGTGGCATGGATCGTTGTGCTAACTCGCTTGGGGGGTTCTCGCCTGCTCGAGAGCCTTCGTAGTAGAACTTGTGCAATGTTGTGCTAATCTCAGTCGAAGTTGCTGCATTTTCGAACATCTGGTGATTGGCAAGAAGCTGCATCTTATCAAGTATGTCCTTGAACATCAACTCTGCCTTCTTTTTCCGACCGGGCGCGACGCTACGAACGGCCTTCGTTAATCGGGCAGCCCGAGAGGCTCCTGCGACAGGCAAGTACTTCTCGAAAAACAGTTGCAACTCTTGAGCCGTTCTTTTGCAAGCTAACAAAATCGGAGAGACAAAGCTGGCTGTCTCCGCGATTTCTCGCATGGTCTGAACATCTTGGGCAGATCGAGAGTCTTGTATTGCGCCTTCCTGAATGTCTTCTATCTTGCGCAGAGTTCGCAAAACAATGGGGATGCCCTCTGCTATCTTTCGAAACGAATTGTGGAGTCCGGAACTGTCTTGAACAGCGTCGAAGATCTTTTGGGTCGTTTCGATAATTGTGATAATGGAGGATATTATGCCGAGTACTGCAAACGCTTCTGCGCCAGACATTTTGGCTAATCCGAAGGATGGTCTCGAAATTTGAAGTGTGTAAGAAGCACGATAGTGTTCTGTGGGAGTATGGTCGCCGGCGGATTGGAAATATATGCTTCTATGAGAGTGGGCGGCCTGGAGGCTGTGTTGATCCTAAGCGCCTCTCGGCGGGGCTGAGAGCACCGCGCTGTGATTTGGCCATGGATGCGACAAAGCTCTCGATGTTAGCGCCGAGGCGGGGGCTGTGGAGCCTTGTAGGATAAGCTAAAAGCGGCAACCGACAAGTTGGCAGTATTTTGCTTCTGAGAGGAGCCAACGAAGACGACCTTATGGTTCTCTCTCAAGTTCCTCTCCGTTCGAATATAGCAAATTATATTTGGACCGGCCAAGCAGATCATCTTTATTGCCTCTAGCAGAGGACATTCGCCACATCACATGAAGTCGAAGGACGCTGCTTTAAACCGAGGTCGTGAAGCTTTGAGGTATCTTATATGGCTCAAGAAAGCCCTCAATGGAGAGCCACCCGTCCATTAAAAGTCACTGGTGGATGCTAAGTCGCTCTTGAGCCGCCAACAGCTCTGCGCATTGATTCAGGACTTTTCAAGATCCTTACTCATCAATGACGTGTGCCCAGCCTCAGCTGCATATGAGAAAGCGGTATGTCCGTCCTCGGAGACTGTGTTAACGTTGAACACTGACTTCGATATTAGAAGCCGCGCAATTGTGAATGCCCCCCAGTCCAAGGCGAGCTTGAACATGGCCAGAGCGGAAATGTCGTCAAGATCATTAGAGACATACTCGAGCAAAGTCAAGGCGTTCTCGGTGCGTTCCGGAGGGTCAAGTGTCCAAGCCAGCGGAGTCCAGCCGTTATTATCCTTCACATTAGCTCCGGAGTGGTCCTTCTTGAGTAAATATGCCAGAATTTGATGATTTGCTGACTGAGCCGCCCAAGAAACGGAATTGCGACCTTCACGATCTTGGTCTCTAATATTGGAGCTGTCAACACTCGCAAGTACAGTCTTCACAGTATATAGATCTCCAGATTTGATCGCATGTATCAGCGGAGTTTGGCCATGGACATCCTTCGTGCTGCGCCTTTCCCGCGGAAGTCTGGGAAGCAGAGCTTTGACCACCTCCGCAGCACCATGTTCACACGCCCATGACACGGCGTCTCGACTGTGCTTGTCCAGTAGAAGCAGATCTGTTTGTGTGACGTCCACAATTTGAGAAACAAGCTCTGGAGATGATGAAACAGCCGCCCAAAATAGAGGAGTTGCTCCCAGCTGATCTTGTATGTTGACATCAATGTCTTTCACACTCAGGAGCATAGAGACCGTTTCGCTATGGGCTCCCTTGGCAGCTAATGACAATGCCGTTTGACCCTTCTCGGTCACCTCATTGACGTTGGATCCATGTGCCAGCAGGATGCGTATGCAGTCCGTATGTCCCTGAGCTGCGGCGATTGCCAGTGGAGATAAGCCTCGAAAAGTAGATATAGGCTTCAAACAGCTTCCTGCAGAAAGAATCTTCTCCAGACATCGACCATGCCCATTCCTCGCAGCCCAGTATGAAGCTGTCGAAAGTGGAACTACGTTCTTGTTGATGAGAAGCTCGTGGACAACTCTGTCATGTCCGAAGAAGCATGCGAGTACCAGGGGATCCGGATCGTGCGGAATATCCATAGCACCGTCGTCAACTGCTGCCAGATACTTGAGCCACGTCCTGGGACTTTCGCCGTCATAGAGCCGCATCGCTAGACGTTGTAGCTGAATGGACCCTTCCGTATGGCTGTGCGAAAGATGGAACGCCCAATTTCGTGCTGCGTAATCAAATAAGGGATGATGGGTCGCGATCGATTCTGCAATTTCTCGCATCACATCCTGGGGCTCGTTGAATGTGGTCCCAAGAGCATAATCATCGTCGGAATCATGATCGGCGGACTCGCTTGGCACTGTACCCTCTGAAAACCTTCGGGTAGGTTCTTCGAGAACATCTTCCTGAAAATCGTGCAACAACAAGTAGCACATACAGTTCTTCGCAACATCGTAATGGTCGCTAGCTGGATCATATTTGAACCCCTCGACCCCCTCGATATAACCGGTTCCAGCAAAGAATTCTTTGAGCGTATGATGTACCAAAGCGAAAGTATCATCTGTGACCCTCACCAGCCCATTGAACAGGCCTCCGAACGACTCGGGATCGTAGATGATTGAGTCCTGCACGACGTCAGCGACGCACAGATGACTTGGATTAATCGCCAGCATGAGATCAAGCTCATCAGACCTCAGATGCCTAGTCGAGACCATCAGCCATCGGAGTGTCCTCACAGCCAACTCTCGCTCCGCTCGTGGAATTGATTGGACCAGGAGACTGTACAAGCGTGTAAGATCCGAAGGCAGGTTTCCGGATACATCTTCGATGTCTTTCTTGTTCAAATAGTTGCGCTGTTGAAGCAGAGAGCAGGCCAAGGAAACCCATAGGTATGTACCCTCTGATTTCTTCATGAGAGTTTCAGTCAAGGTCGGCCTGAGCTTTTCACGACAAACTCCGCTTCGTACTAGGGTTTCCACATGTTTCTTAACGAAGATGTGGATGTCCGTCTGTAACTTCTGTCCTCCTTTCTCCAAGGCTAGATGATAGAAATTTACAGCTGAGTCCTGGCTGGCTTTGATGGTTTTGACGGCGGGGCTCGTTGGCCGGCCAGTCATTAGCATCCGGATTGGCAGCGAGACGTGTGAGGCGAGCAGCCTGACAAAGCGTTCTATAGTCCATTGTTGTTCCGTTCTTTTACTCTCATCAATGGCGTCGAGAATCACAACAAGTGATTGTACCCTTGGATGTTCAATCAAGCGCTGAAAGAGGTCGAGTAGGGACTCCTTCTCAGTCAGCAACTGGGGTCGCTCGACTAGCCTTTTTGTCACTATTTTTAACAGCTTCGGTCGTTGTGTGACCGTTTGATGAATTAGGCTGCACAATAGCGTGCAAGCATCAGCTGAAGATTCCATGGTCCCGTCAAAAAAGTAGGAGCACACAACGTTATCAGATGAGTGGCCTTTGGCAAGCGTCTTTGCCAGATGCAATGCCAGAACAGATTTGCCGCAGCCTGCGTGTCCACTCACAAGCAGGATGGACGGCGACGTTGAAGCTTGCCACTCGCTGAATGACGATTCTTCACCCAACCAACTAAGTGTTCCTCCACAAGGTTCCTCAACTTCCGGTTGACGTCCTTGGAGGGACCTAGGACTTAGCTTCGAAAGGAAACTCTTTTGTGATTCATCAAATGCTTTTATGACAAGTTAGCGTGGAGAAAATCTCGAAAACGCCTTTTGCGTACATCCATTGGAGGAGGGAGACCCTGGCACACCAGGGATTGATTTACCGGTAGCACGCCTATAACTTAAAGTCAGCACTAACAGATGAATGGCGTAACCATTTGGCGGACATGCATAAAGTAGATGTTCTGACCCCCATTGATCTGGGTGTAGCCCTGGTTTGCTGTTGTACTTGATTTGTTATCAAAGTGGAGATCAGGAAGACCGTGGCGGGCTATGTTAGCAGTCTCTGTGTTGTCGATCGGTACGATTGGTATGCTGGCTATCAGATCATGGAGAGCCTTGACTACTTTCTCATAATGACCAGGATCCCTTCCGGCCATTTGGCACAGTTGGATATGGTTGACGGAAGTCTCAACCTGACGTGCACCCCTAGTTTGCAGCAATGCAGCTGATCTGTCGATGATCTGGACTATCAATTTGTTGTTCATCAAAGGAGCCATGCTAACTTACTATCGTATTCAATGGTGCCGTCGGTACGGCTTCGTAAAAGGAGACTACCTCGAGAGTTCCAACAGATTCCTGGAAATCTCGGTTCAACTCGACCAGACGGTGAGCATTGCGACGCATGTTTTTCAGCTGTTTCGTGCGTAATGTACCCTCATAAGACACACTCACGATGTTTCCAAGCACTGCAGAGGGATCTGCCAGCTCGCTTCCGTGATGCGGAGTGCCAAGAAACACGACGCCTCGCAGTCTTTTGAATAGGGTTGAATTCTTGCTTTGAGCTATGCAGATGGCCTATACCTACGAAGTCAGCTCTGTGGAGGCACAAGCGCGGAGCGACGTGCCTGCTTAACCAATAGACCACCAATTCCATGGCACAAAAAGACAATCAAGCGGCCCCTCTGCTTCTTTGTAAGCGAAGCACCGATCACCCAGCAACTGCGACTAATAATTCACCAGATGAGCCATGCGTTCGAGCATGTTCTCGGCTTCTCGAGAGAGGCTATACGGCGTGGTACCAAAGAAGATTTCCGGAGGATATTGGTAGATGTGCAACCGGTTATCGTCAGGTAAAAAGTCGGATAGCCAGTGACCACGTGGTGCATGCTTTCCTCCGTGCGGGAACATGCTGGTGTGCAGTCCATGGACAGCCACGACATCTACTATGCTTGAGCTCTGCGAACTCTGTGGTGATTTCGAGTCGGCGTGAACCTCGTGAAGACAGGAGTATGATGTGTCACAGCTGTTCGTTCGCTCGTTGCTTGTGACCAAGAACTGCATCGAGAGGCGTGAGGGTTAGCCACCGGTGCAGTACGGATCGTAGGCAAGTGACCGAACCTCGTTAGTGTGAGCTTGGTCACGATCTGCGTCTTTGAAGTGATCAAACTTCGCGTAGAATCTTCTTAACCTTTGGGTAAGTACCATTTTGATGCCTGCTGCTTCAGTGTCTCTACAAATTCTGCAGAAATGCTGACGGTGGACAGTACTTCGGTAGCTGAGAGTGCGCTGGTGAGTTCGGAACGGCGGCTTTGTAAGCCTCGGCCCGCCGCGATGGCGTGCTCATCGAGTCTGTGGTGGCTTCGATCAGCACGTCAAAGCCCACCAGCCAAATAAGGTCCATGTCATCTAAGCTGTGAGAGCAAACGCTACGAAACAAACCAGGCAATACAGCGAACAATTGGACGGCATCGATCGGTTCACTCCGTGCTTAAGTCGTCATATCGGTGGAATCGCAGGCTTCGCGGACCAGTGGTTCCGGGAAACTCTCGGCCTGAACCCCTCACTTTCAGTTGAGGGCTGCCTTCCTCGCGCACATTTTTTCTGAAGCTTGACCAGACACGACGAACATGCCCGGCTCTAAAAAGGTGCACATATCTGGCATTTCAGATGATGACGTTGCGTCGTTGATTGGTTCTCTGGTGTACAAGGTACGCTCGAGGAAAGAAGTATTGTTTTCCTTAATCTCTCAGTTTTGCTGAATGTCTCTAGCTTGGTTTGGACATGCGCACTCTGGAGGCACTCGAGAAGGCGAACTCCAATTTCTACGCACAAATCCCGCAGTATTTGGCAGAGAAGAACTTACGACCGTGTTTCTACACTAAGGAAAATCTGTGCGATGTGGTAGGCATGTCTCCCAGCCTTCTCCCGTGCTTCCATCCGTCTCACTTCACTAACCTTCTATAGACGATCCAAGGATCGCAGACACTATATTGCTTCTTGCCAATGTGACTTCGCCTAAGCAAGAAATCATCGATTTTCTTCAGACCTGGTTGAGCTCTGCTGGAAGACTCGGTGGCTCGAAACTTGTTGTGCTCGTTGGTAAAATGTAGGCTGATGTTGACCAGTAATCGAGGCACATCTGACACGCAAGCAGGGAACAGATAGAGTGGTCTTCCAGTGAGTACAAAGAGTTGTTACGAACGATCCAGACTCATCTGCACGATGAAAATTTGGCTGGTGTTTCGTAAGATGCAATCCTGCTCGTAAAGCAATGCTGCTTAACTAATATACGATCTCAGATTCATTCCTATTTCCATATCAGATGGAGGCAATTTGCTAGAACCTTCTGAGAGGACTGCGTTCTTCGAAAGCCGAATTAAATTTGGCGCAAAAGTTGAAGGGCCTAGGTCGGTGATTGAAGCTATCGATGCTTAAGTACACAGGTACAGCGATTGCTGCTCTGTTCGAGGATTGCCTCGGTACAGAGATGTCGTATCTTTCGTAGACATAATTCTGACATCTCGGTCAAGCAATTAGTGCATGCTCTCGTTATGGTCAGCCAATGTGCTTTCTGGACCACAAAGTCAGGACCACCGCGAGGAACCTGACGTATCTGAACGTACAGCATTCATCTGTGGCTACTCGTGCCACACAGACTATTCTGGTGCAGCTGAGCACGTACGAAGCATGTCACGATGCGGTTTGCTTCACCAATCTGCGGAAATAGCCCAAAATCACGCGACTGCTTGCTGCGCCGTGATGCCCGGCTGATTCTTCGTGATTCCGTTCGATGATCCGTGCGCTCGCACCACGCAAACGCTTCCTCCTCACAAGTTGCTTACGTCGACTCGCTGTAAGTTGTGTGAGACAGTGCTTGTCGGACCTAGGTATCCGCGCTCACATGGCCGAAAGCATTGCCTGAATTGCGCTGCGTCTGAAGGTTCGACGAAGCAACTCCCGCTGTGTCTTGCGTATGAGAGTCGTCTCTGACAGCGCTTCTCAGAGCTCTTGAGATTGCTGATACAGCTCGCTCTTCTCGCACTGACCTCATGTTTCTCGTCAGTATGCGACAAAAGCCGTCTTCGTCTCGAAAGTGGACGCATGTCACAGAGCATCATACGGCTGACAGCGCCTGTCGGCCCATCGATTTGGCTATCATAAAGAGATACCGAAAATCCTGGACATTGCATAGATGCGCGATCCGGGTTTGTACAACCCAGATTTGACTCCACATGTGTCGTTTGCAGCTCATTTACCACGCATTCTCGTGACCTCTCAGCGCATGCGTTTCTATGTTTCGTGCCTGTTCATTATAGCATTGTTATAAGTATCGTGGTGTCCTCTTAGATCTCTATAGTATATCCCTTATCCTATACTAGAATACTACTATACTTTACTTCTTTCCGATAAGATAAAGCTAATTAAAATCTCTTTTTAAATATAGAGAGTAGTATAAGTTCTATACTAGTATAAGGTAGTACTTACGAACTTCTAGTAGTTATTAGAAATAAGAAGAAACGTCGCTATATCTTATTAGTATTCTACTTATTTCTATAAAGCTAATCTATTTCTTATATATATACTTCTTTTATATCTTTATTATATACCTTATATTATCTTATATTACCTTCCTATTTTCTAAGTAGTATAGAAACGCCTACTATTAATATATAGGCGACTATATTTCTAATTTCTTATAATCTCTTCTACTACTTTTTTCTTTAGCTATTTAGGAGTTTAAAGTATAAAATAGTATAGACTTTTTTATAGAGTTACGTTATATTATCTTTATATACTATTAGCCCTTTCTTTTTAGTAGGATCTAATACTTCTTACTAATCGTAGTCTATATATACTAATAGAGTCTAGATCTAGTCTTAATATAAGACTTTTAGCTATATAAGCTTCTAGCTATAAGAAGATATTATCGTTCGCGTTTATCGATAGAGATAATTAATAGACTAAAGGTTAAATTAGGCTATCTAGGCTATACTAGATAAAAGAGGAAGAGTAGGCGGAGGAATAGAACTTAATAAGATCTAAAGAGATTTATAAAGGAGCTCTTATACTTAGTAATCTAACGCCTTATATAAGTAGAAATTCCTATTCTATAGAACTATCTACTAAGAGATATATTTATACTAGTTCTACCCTTTTCTAATTCTAATTTATTTCTAGTTTAATCTATTATCTCGCTAGATAACCGCTTCTAGATATATAAGCTCTTACTCTAATTATATATCGAATATATTATAGAGGGATATATAAATAATAGAAGTATTATCTATCTAAGCGGTAATTAACTTCTTTTAAGATCTATTATCTAGCTTCTAGGTTATAGTATACTAGTAATCTCTAGGAAACTTAAGAGGACTTAATATAATTACTATATTCTACTTAATATATTTAAAAAAGTTCTTATTTATAATAGCTTTATCTAATTTTAAGTAAACCGGAAAGAGCTAAACGTTAAGATATATTAAATAGTTCTCTTAATTAGCTATTCTATAAAATATACGATATTTAAGCTCTAATAAACTAATCCTTTAACTTAAAGTAGCTTCTAGAGATATTAGAGTATACTATATCGTATAGGAGATAGAGCTTTATAGTAAGGCTTTAATATAGTAGTTAAGATATAGATTAATATAAATAGAGGCTAGATAGTATAGAGAATAGCGATAGGTAGCCTAACGATCCGATAGACTATAGAGTATAAATCTATACTACTATTTAAATTAGTTACTCTATATATAGTCCTAATATTAAGGTATTCGTAATCTAATTTATTTATAGCGAGATATCGATATTCTCTTTATACTTTCTTACTATTTCTCCTCTACTATTATAGCTAGCTTATTATCTATCTTTAATATCTATTAGAGTTACTTATTTAATCCGATAAAGAGTAATACTATTACGTCGATAGAAATAATCTATAATCTATATATAGCTAAAGACTAGTATACTAGAAGCTACTCGCGATAGCTAAAGCTAGGCGATACGGAATATAATAGTATTAGATCCTAGTATAATCGAGCTACTATCGGCTAGAATACGCTTATACTAGTTATATTTAGATATTATATAATAGCTTTTAATCTTAAATTTAGAGGATTAGCTTATCTTTAAACTACTTATAATCTAGAGTCTACTATATCGTTAATCTTTTTACTAGATTAAAATTCGTTAGTCTAAGGATTAGGCCTTTAAATAAATCTACTTAATCTATTTCTATTCCTTTCTAGAATCGGAATAATCTTCTAGATTAACCTTCTATAAATACGCTCGCTACTATCTAGAAGATTTCGATCTACTTAGAGTTATCGCTTAAATATTATAGAAATATATTTAAATCGTTCTCTTCTATAAAGTATAAAATCTAACGCTTAAAGACGATAGCTAAAGGCTCGATCTCTTCTAGTAGCTTAGACTCGTTAATCGCGAATAGTAATATTTAGGTTATTATATAAATATACTATAATATCGTTAGACGGATACCCTATATAATCTTAATACTAATATAGGTATTAAAGCTTATAACGAGGCTAAAAAAGAATATATCTAACGACTTATATATAGGCCCTATTATATAAATCTCTAGACTCTACTATATTATATTACTAATCTACGTACCTATAATAGCTAATTCTAGATAGTATAGATAAGCTAAGTCCTCGAGATCTATAATTTAGACTTTCGTAATCTTCTATTTAGACTTAGATAATATTATCTAAACTATAATATTATTAGCCTTTATATCTACTACTAGGTTAGCTTAAGAACCTAACTAGTATATAAGTCCTTCTATTATTATAAACGATATCTTTTTTATATATTATAGTAATATCTAAGAGCGTATATTTTAAAATATACTTTATTATTGTTTAAAGGAAATTCTTCTAAGTAAGTTATAAAAGGCTTATTTAAAGATAATCGAAAATAAAATTTTCCGCTTTAGAATAGTATTAACTGTTAGAATATACAGTCCAGTTGGTAACCTGGCAACGGATGCCAAGGCAGACTGGATTACATGATAATGGTCATGTGACTAGTCCAAGCTGACACCTTTCAGGTTCAGCTCCAACCTGTAGATAACAACAACACACTTGCTGTTCCTACTTTGGCCCCTACTACTCCTTGTAGCTTCTGTTGCACTTTATGATCCATTTATACCTGTCGGCCCTCCTCAGCTCGACAGGTTATGAGCCCGGGTTTGCAACTACAAGGTAGAAGACTAAAGCAGTACAGGTTACTCCTAAACCTATAAGTCCAGTCCTAGAAGGAAGAGGCAAAACAGGAGAGGGAGACTCGAGGTAGACCCACACACATTACACAAAGAAGCTCTGTGTATATAAGCTGTGAAAGAACCTAGTGAGGCACACTTGCTTGAAGCGTGTTGGATCGCTTAGAGTGTAAAGGGAACAGATAAGCCTGGGTCTTGAGCACCATTGGATAAGCCTCAGATTCAGCACTCAGTACTGCCAATACCCTGACCTGTAGGTTGTGACAGTTAGGAAGGACTTGAGGAAGTCATTGGCCCTACAGAGCAGGAATCTGTACCAAGTTTTCAGTAACCTTCAAAACTGAGAGGCTTAGCAGAGCCAGGGATCTGCAACCAAGGAAGACAGCTATCCAGAAACTGTCATTTTCAGACTGAAGAAAGAGCTTGTTTCTGGAGTTTGTTTGGATTTGATTTACAGAAGAAATCATGGATCAAGAAGGAGGAATTGGCAAAAGAAGGGCTGCACCAATCTTGACAAGAGAGAATCATGAATTATGGTTCAAGATAATCAGGATGCACCTGATAAAGCTGAAGGTTGAATGGGTACTGGATGAAACAGTCCTTAGCACCCTAGCATCTACACCATCTGAGCATGTCTCAACAACATCATCAGAATCACTGGACTGGTCAATCAGAAGAGCAAGTTACAAGGTTCACAATGCAACAGCATTGTATGAAATGTTCATCTGCATTTCAGAAGATGACCAGGGTGAATGTCAAGAGCTTGAACATGCAAGGCATCTGTGGATGTGGGCAAAAGGAAAATATGAGAGGAAGCTTCAGGCAACAGGAAGAAGCTTGCTCCAACAGTACACCAATTTCAGCATGGAAGAAGGCCAAACAGTTGATGAAGCATGGCAAAGCCTGAGCAGCATAGCTAGGAAGGCAGTGTCAATCTCTCCACAGTTTAAGGAAATCAAGACTGAGGAGAGAAGGATTCAACAGCTTCTGGCAGCCCTTCCAGAATCATTCAGCACCATCAGGGATGGAATAGATCTGAGACAGGACCTAAGCCCACAAGATATTCTTGGTGTCCTGAGAGAAAAACAGGAACAGATGACAAGACAGGAGACAGCTATGTTTGCCAAGAAAAGAAATCAGGCAGGTGGGGATTCATTATGTTTCCTGTGTGAAGGAAAGCACTGGATCAGAGAATGCCCCAACCTGGACAAGGCAAAAGCAGCTGTCAAGCCAAAGCAGAGCTACAGGGTAGCAAAGAAACAATCCCCATCTAGAGCTAGGAGGGGATCTTCACCAGACAAAGAGCAACTCAAAGAAATGGTGAAGAAACTGAGCCTGAGAATACAATCCCTGGAAAAGAGGACCAGGAAACCATCTTCCAAAAAGGCCTATGCAGCACAAGATGCAGAGGCACCCTCTGAACCATCTTCTCCCTCTGAGGAGGAAGATGTGGATGAGGTAGCTCATTCAACTGTTGAAGCAAAAGGCAAGTACAGGCCATCTGAATGGCTGCTTGACTCTTGTGCTTCTGCCCATATGACTGACCAGGAATCACTCTTCAGAGACATGAAACCTCTTGAAAGGAAGAAGTGGATCAAGGTTGGAGGTGGCTATCTGATAGCTACACATGTTGGGAGTGCAGTTATGGGTGGGAGGAGAGGAAAACAGATTGTATTGAAAGGTGTTCTCTTTGTACCTGGGCTTGGAGTCAATCTCGTCTCTTGGAACCAATTCAGCAAGCAGTTTGGTGTTCAACCACCAAAATTCACACTTCATTCACCTGATGGAAGGCCAGTTGTCCAGACAAGGCTTTCAGGAGGAGTACCATTCATTGAAGAAATCAGCCAAGACCTGGATGAATTTGCATACCAGTGCATTTCCCAGGATTTATGAATGAAAATGACACTGTGCCTTTGCAGCCCAGACTGATCAGGATCAGTGGGAGCTGTGGCACAGAAGAGTTGGACACTTTGGAGAAGGACTTCTAAGAGACCTTCACAAAGTTACTGACCTGAAGGAAAAAATTCCTGTCCCTGCAAGACACCAGCCCTGCAGAGTATGTTCTTTGGCCAAAATGAAGAAACACAGAGGAAAGGAAACAGAGAGAAAGCCAGCCAGACTTTCCCTTGTTTCAGTTGATATCTGTGGACCTTTGCCTGTCTCAAGGCTAGGTTTCAAATGGTGGCTTGAGATTGTTGACAACTTCTCAAGAAAGAAGTGGGTGTTCCCATTAAAGACAAGAGAAGATGCAGCAGATACACTGCAGGAATGGAAAAGAAAAGCTGAACTACAATCAGGGAATCCGCTTCAGGCAGTAAGAAGTGATGGGGCAAGAGAATTGCTTGCATTACTCAAGCAGTGGGAGAAGGAATCTGGAATCTCCTACCACACAACTGAAGCATACAACTCAATCCAAAATGGAGTTGTGGAAAGGTCAATCCAGACATCTGAGGAACATGTTAGGGCAATGCTTGAGGAATCAAACATGCCAGTTGAATTCTGGCCAGAAGCATTGGATGCCTGCACTGTTATGAGAAATGCCCTTCCAAATGGGCCAGATGTAGATGGACTCAAGGTTTCACCTGATGAAGCCTTTACTGGAAAGAAACCTTCTGCATCACACTTCAAGGTTTGGGGATGCAGAGCAGTTGTGTACATGGATGCCAAATCTCAGCCAGTTGGGAGGAGGTCAGACAAACTAATGAACAGAGGAAAGGATGCTGTGTTCATTGGATATGTACCTGACACATCCAAGATGTGGCTGTTCTGGGAGCCTGACATGAAGGCTGTGAGAGCACACAACAATGCTGTCTGGTTTGAGGATGAGAAAGGAGGGGATATGACTTTGAATGTTCCCAGACTCAACCAGCCAAGCCATGCTCCAGCTAGAAACCCAGTTGGCAGACCAGCAAGAAAGGAGAAACTGGACCTGAAACCACTACAAGTTCAGCTACCTCCACCACCAAAGGACAAGGACCAATATCAGGTGATGGATGATCCAGAAGAAGAAAAAGAAAAACATGAACAGCAGGCTCCAAATCAGAGCCAAGAGGAACCTCAGCAAGACAACCAGAATGTCCATGCTCAGGAGGGGAATTCAAAGAGAAGAAGATCAATCTCTGATGAAGGGTCAAGAGAAGAAAGAGTTCACAGTATGATTACAAGATCAACTGTACAGAAGAGACCAAGAGAATCAGAGGATGATGATTTCCCTGAGGCCAAACATCACAGAGCCTTCATCTGCCTGATGAAAGATCTAGATCCAAGCATGGATTGGGCAGATGAACTTCTGGAGTGTGTTTGTGAGGTTGCATTCCCTGCTTTTGCACCAGGGATTGCACAAAGACAGGAGGTTCCAATTCCAAGAACCTACCAAGAGGCAATACAAGATCCAAAATGGGGTCACATGTGGGAAGAGGCAATCCAGAAAGAGCTGATTGCACTTGGAAGCAACCATACCTGGGATCAGGTAGTTCCACCAAAAGGAGCAAACCTGGTTACCTCAAAATGGGTGTTTGATGTGAAGAGACTAATCAGTGGAGCAATTGACAAGTTCAAAGCAAGACTGGTTGCAAGGGGTTTTTCCCAGAAATTTGGGGTAGATTTTCAGGAGACATTTGCACCAACAGTAAGGCATGACACACTCAGGGTGTTTATGGCTGCTGTATGTGAGAAAGACCTGGAATTGCACCAAGTGGATGTGAACAATGCATTCACTGAAAGTACCCTACAGGAAGATATCTTCATGATTCCCCACCAGGAGTGGAAATCCCACAAGGTATGGCTCTGAAAATCCTGAGGAGCTTGTATGGCCTGAAACAAGCAGCAAGAGACTGGAACAAGCTATGTGTCTCAAAGCTGGAGAAAATGGGGTTTTACCAATCAGAGGTAGACCCATGCTTGCTCATTCACAAGGGCAGGAACCTGATGGTTTTAACCCATGTGGATGACATTCCCATTGCAGCACCAAAACTGGAAGATGTTCTTTGGTTCAAGAAAGAACTGGGCAAGGTGTTCAAAATCAAAGACCTGGGTGAACCAACCAAAATTCTTGGGATGAAGCTCACCAGAGACAGAAAGAATGGTACTCTGAAGCTTGACAAGAACATTATATCCAGGAAAGCCTTGCAAAGTTTGGAATGACCAAAGAAATGGCCACACCCAACCTTGACAACTATGAGAGTCTGAGGAAATCTGACTTAGATGAAGAGAGATGTGACAAGACAGAGTACCAAAGCCAAAATGGTACATGGATGTGGCCAATGACCATGACAAGACCTGACATTGCTTTTGCCCTTGGAAGACTTGGATCATATGCATCAGATCCATCCAAGAGACACCTAAAAGCACTCAGGAAACTGGCTAGATACCTGAGATCATTCCCAAGCCTGGGTTTGATGTTCAGAAGGGAGGAGGAAAGCTGATTGGATATTCAGACTCTGATTATGCAATGGACAAAGCTGATAGAGTCTCAATCCTTGGAGCATCTTCTTTCTCTGTGGATCAGTTTCTTGGATGAGTAAGAAGCAAAAGTCAGTTGCTACATCAACTATGGAAGCTGAGTGCATGGCAATGAATGCATGTGCAAAGCAATCTCAGTTCCTTGCAGCACTCTAAGGGAGATGGACTGTGCATGGTTAGTGGGAGAATGTTCATTTCAACCACAAAGGAAATTCTGATACAGTGAATGAAATCAGACCTGTTCAGATTATGGGTGACAACCAGGCAGTTTGACTCTTGTCAAAGATGCATATAGATGATCAAAACATATTGATATTAGCTTCAACAAGGTCAGAAATCTTTGGTGGCAAAGAAAGATTGCAGTGGAATACACTCCAACAAAAGAGATGGTAGCTGATGGCCTGACTAAGCCAAAGACAGGGCCACAGTTCCAGCAATTCATAAGGCAATTACAACTTGCATAAAAGGCAACAAAAGTGCCTGCTCAAAGGCGATCAACGCCGTTGAGCAAACAAGATACCAGGCCTGAGAATTGAACTCAGCAGATTGGATACACTGTGCCAATCTGGAAGCCATTGCACCTGATTGGCTGACCTGGAATCTTTCCTGAATATGAATGCAAGCAGGATACAGTGGTTCAAAAGGAAAGACAAAAGAATGTGATAGAAACAGATCATTGGGATTTGTTCTACCACATTGATTCCAGATCAAGGAATTGAACCTTGCTGGTTGGATACACTGTGCCAACCAGGAGACCACTGCATCTGATTGGCTGATTGAAATTCTGAATTGCATATGTTTGTTCGGATTGGACTCAGAGACCAACTGTTCTGAGTGGGAGTGTTAGAATATACAGTCCAGTTGGTAACCTGGCAACGGATGCCAAGGCAGACTGGATTACATGATAATGGTCATGTGACTAGTCCAAGCTGACACCTTTCAGGTTCAGCTCCAACCTGTAGATAACAACAACACACTTGCTGTTCCTACTTTGGCCCCTACTACTCCTTGTAGCTTCTGTTGCACTTTATGATCCATTTATACCTGTCGGCCCTCCTTAGCTCGACATTAACTAGATATATATAAAAAACTACTACTAATAAGGTTATAGATTCTAGAAGATATATTCTAGTTCTATAGAATCTCCTTTAAAATAAAGTCGTTATACTATTACTTAAAGACGAAAGTTAGTATATTATTATTCTTAGTATTCGCGAAGTTCTTACCTTATATAGTAGATATATATTAGTACTATCCCTTATTTTAAATAGTCTCTTCGAGTATATAGATCCGTTCCGATTTTCTAATAATATATCCTACTATAGTCGAGATTCTCCTATAGTCTATCTACTAATATCTAGTAAATATAGAGCTAGTACTAAAATAGTTTTAGAAGATATTAATACTTAAGTAATCGATAATAAGCTTAGATAGGCCTATATAAAGCCGATATATTAGAGTAGTTATAGTTAATATATATAGGATTAGTAGTAGTATATAGAGAATCTTCTAACTCTTATTATATTAAGCTTAGTAAAGAGATCTATAGCTACTAGCTATAATTTAAATCGGAAATATATAGTTAATTTCGCTTAATTTATCTAATAGGATATAGCGCTACTATAATATCCTAATACTAGATCTAAGTCTCGTAATACTCTAACGCTTTATATACGCTTCGGCTACTTTAGTAATAAATACTCCGTCCCTACTATTTCTAATAATCTAATATAGAACTTAGCTACTAACGCTTAGAGGCCTAATCTAGTATAGTAAAGATACGAATAATATATTTTCTATAGAACGATCTTATATTTATAGTATCTCGTAGTATAGACTTATATAGTAGGATACGTACTTAGTTAGATATTTACTTATATATTCGGG
>JABCIY010000104.1:0-121715 GCA_014298035.1 Pseudocercospora fuligena | reverse complement strand
GAGCGTGTCGCATCGCTCAAATCGACCTCTGAAGCGTCGCGCAGTCTCGCCAACCAGCAAGCAACATGCCGAAGTCGAAGCGCTCTTCGCCAACCCAGATCGCGCAGACACTGCCATCCCCATGGGTCCCAAGACAAGGACCGCCCTAGCACCTCCAGAGATTGTCGCAAATGTGCAAGGTTCATCGGCAGGTGCTGGTTCTGGCGAGTTCCACGTGTACAAGGCTAGCAGACGGAGGGAGTATGAGCGATTGCGCCTGATGGACGAGGAGACAAAGCAGGAGGAAGCAGAGAAGGAGTTTCAGGAGAAGAAGGAGCAGATGCAGAAAGCCGACGACGAGAAACTGAGCAAGAACCGCGCGAAGAGAGAAAAGGCCAAGATGAGAGCCGCGAAGAAGAAGGCAGGCGGAAAAGATAGCATGGACGTTGATGAGGGCCCAAAGCAGCCAGAGAAGAATGGTGTCAAGAAGAAGCTGGGTCCTGCCAAGGTCGCCCTGCCGAGCAATGGTGACGGGAAGGAAGTCGAGATAAATGGAGAGGGAGAGGCTGCCGCCGAGGAGGTCGGCATTACGATTCATGACGATGATTGAACACATTAGACTGGACCTTGTGAAGCGTAAAGCATCTTGTACTGGGCGCGGAACGGGCTCTAGCAGGAGCAGTGCGATTCCAACAGAAGGCGACTGGACCTTGGACGATTCTGGAGCAGAGGCTGGCCTGGAAGTGACTTAGAAGAACAAAAGTCAAACGTGCTGAAGTGAAGAACGCAAAGTGAACCCTTTTACATCTGTGATTTTCGTGACCTTCAACATGCCACGGAGTGCATTTGACAACACATCGCTTTGCAAACTCTGGCTATGATGCTTCAAGAGGCGCATGCTAGTGCATTGATTGATTTCAGTTCGAACACTGCAAGAGGTGTGAAAGCAGGTGCTGTGGAAGGCGCGAAAGTCGAAGAACATCAGGAGCAGAAGGACCGGCACGCCAAGACTTCACACATCACCCACTGGCAACGAGACTTGCAACGCGCAGAAGATGATGCAACGATAATGCTCTCGCAGACGTGCGCAAACTACGAAGAACTCGACCGATATCCCCATACTCGCCACCAGACCGGACCTTGTTGGGACGGCGAGCCATGGGCGAGGAGACCGCATGGAGCTCTCACGCACTCCTCCTCCGCGGCGTCACCCGCCAAGCAAAAACAGCTGAGCACTCATAAGCATCCAGGAATTCCCCAAGCTTGTCAACAACCAATCAGCAATTCAGCAATTCAGCAATCCACGAAATCAACAACGCTTCTCAAACCAATTATCTCTCGCTGAGGAGCCCGATCGATCGAAAGCGAGATGAAGGTGTAGCCTCTGGGACTGCTTATTGCAAGCAGTTCTTACCCATCATTACAACAAACAAAGGAACCCAAACAGGGAGAGGTGAACTTTTTGCTCCGGTGTTCGAGCCCGCTCCGGGGTGGGCTCTCTCCTTTTTGCTTTTTGCCAAATCAGGAGGATTAGCACGTCTCTTCCTTATAGACTCAGCAGCGGTAGGAGCAATCGTCATTCAATATTTGCACAAGTCCCATCTTTCGTTCTGTAGGCTCGTTCATGGCGCCCTTCCGCCACGCGATGCGTGTTCGATTCTGTCTCCCAAGGACCAGCTCCTTTGCGCTCAACCTCAGGGCAAAGCTTTTCTCGCCACTCGCCTTGGAGGACTAATTCCAGGCACTTTTCACCAGTGCAGGAATTTGACACAAGTGAAAGTGAACGAGCATGGCATGGAGGACTTCACCTTTTGCTCAGCTTCACCTGCAGCGCTTTTTGTAGACATCGAAACCTCTCTCTGGACTTCATCCTCGAGCTGACCCGCAGAAACCACTATTGAGCTCAAGATACTGCGCCGCGCGTGCTTCAGCGATACATCGCACGGCCAGGATTGTACTCAACCAGCTGTACATCCATCGTCGCCACCCCAGCCTTTGACGCCAACACTCCAAGTGCGACTCGACTGAACGTCCACTTGAAGGTCTCGTTGTACTCACAGAAGTGACGCACTTCGCGAGACAAGATACCCACGACCTCCTTGAGCGAGTGCAGCTAGCCTCCATGGACGCTGCTAGAGCCGTAGGCGCAAGCGCCGACAACGAGAACGAGAAGACATTCAACCTCGATGGAACACAAGGAAATCTGAACGATGCCGGCGCCATCTGCCGACTTCTGGATCTAGCGCCTGAGCTGCGGAATAAAATCTACCGCTATGTGGTGTGTGAGGACGAGAACATCGAAGTCACCAAGGACACTCGCGAACCAGGACTGCTTGCCACCTGTCGTCAGATTCGGGCAGAGGCCCGCAGCATCTGGTTCCTCGAAAACAGATTCGAATTCCGTATCGAAGAGTTGAACATTACTCTCCTAGCACAATTCTACCGCCGTTCGAGGAAGCACCTCAAACGTCAGACAGCTCGCACACACATGAGAACCTCTGAGCACTACGACTGGGCAAAATTAATGCAATGGTGCAAAGCAGTGTTCGAAAGGAAAGTATGGTCGTTGGTGCCGGTTCCCGGCAGGCGTGGTCATAATACGGTTGTAGCCCATGCCACGTCCATGACCCACCAGCATGCGAAAATCGCCGGGTCAACGTGGGAGACATGTCACGAGATGCTACAGCATCTGCGTGCAGTGGCTGGGTCGGCAGACAGTCGATGGCTGGAAGATCAAGACATGGATAACGAAAATTTGTGAAATGGACAGCTTAGAGAGAAAAGGCACACTAAGGAGAGTGAGCGACGAGGAAGGTACGACGTGGTTATGATTGCAGTCCCGCATGGCTTGCTTCAAGGTGGGATATTCGGATTATGGATTCATGGGTACGCAAAGGCGAGGCCGCAGTGTCTCTTCTTTAACAGAGCATGATGAGGAATCGAACAGCAGAGACATGGCTAGTGGCTCAATATTGTGAAATAGAGTTAGCATGAAGTACATTGGTGTCCTAATATCACAACTCCCTCACTCGGATCGTTGCATGTGAAAGCGGGCGGGAAGCTCGGGAAGGCGCGTCACCGCTCTTGATTTATCTCTTGCGCACTCATCATCAACAAGTTACCAACCCTCGACAAGACCGACTCGACTCCAAATTGACTATGCCAGCTAAACGCAAGTGCACCGCTCCAACGCGCCGCAGCAAGCGCCTTAAAGGAGAGGCAGCTGAGTCCGAGACAGACGTAAGAGATCCTTTCTTGCTTCGCTCCGTCATGTCATCGTGACCATGCTGACCGTGTCTAGGCTCGACCCTCGTTGTTGACTATCGCTCCCGAGTTGCGCAACCAAATCTACGACCTCGCTCTCATCGAAGAAGATTCGATTCAAGTCTCATCCACACTCAAGGAGCCCGCTCTATTGTCAGTATGCCGACAAATTCGAAGCGAAGCCCGCGGAATCTGGTTCTCAGAAAATCAATTCACTTTCCGCGTCGTGGACTGCGACATCAGCCTTCTCTTAAAGAGTTTCGCTTGGGTACAAGATGTGCCAGGCAAAACGCCGCTTTTTAAACTCAGAGGTCGACCGAATTGGGCAAACCTTATGGCTTGGTGCAAAGCGGTGTTTGAGGACAAACTACCACCTCTCAATGCGCAATATCAGAATCACCTCGCCACGGTGGTGCGTCCTGCCACAATAATGACGCGGAATCTGGCGGAGTCCGGGTCATCATGGCCCAGCATCGAGAAGAATTTGCTGTTGTGGCGAGATACTGCTGGCAGTGTCGATCCGCGATGGCTGGAGGACTGAGCGTCTCTAACCTGCGATGACCTTTGGTGACGCCGTGCGGATGACTGGCTGCACGGTGCGCATGTATTGCTGGAGAGACCGAGGCTGTCTTCGGTCCATGTCCGTTCACAATGCATACTACACTGAATCCTTGCTATCTGTCGTACGACCGGCCTTGGGTATAGCGCAAGATCTTGCTCTCCAGGAAGCAGAGTTGGGGCTGGGATCTGACAAGAATTGCAACTCTGGGCAGAGGCCGCTGGAGGTATTGACTCGAAGCGAGTGGGGCATTAGACGGAGCTCGATGGAAAACCCTCGCGTTCAACGCAGCGTAGTTCATGGAGCGGGCGTCTGGTTTATGTCTTTCGACCTGCGACTTTGAAGAGCAGCGCTGGGAGTATTGATTCAAGATGGCCTCAAGAACGGTGCTGTTCTATGGAATGCCCTTGCGCTGGAAACGGCTTGATTCCAGGAGTTGCCTTCAGGTGTTTTGTGACAGGAACCTGCTGTTTGGTTTCAGTGATTTGGCTGTTCTCCAAACGTCTTGTCGGTTGCAGACCGCACTTGCTTGAAAACCACAATTCCGCTAAGAGGGAAAGAGCGGCTGGAGAATAATTCACACTTTCATTTCATGCAGCATCGCCATTTTGGCAGTCTCGAGATCAGAGGTATCTTTTAGCATCATGACATACAGTCGCCCATCGACTTAAGTAAAACTCCTCTGAAACGCCCGCGTCCCACATGGTATCTTCTCAGCTATCCCAAGAAGCTCGAGCTGGTCTGTACAATACGCAAAAGAAAATACTTTGCTTGCTCTCAATCAATCGTCATCCTTTGCGGCACTTGTCCCAATGGGTGTGGTGGGCCGTTGTATTCGTCTCCTACCCATTTTCCATCACTAAGCTCGCCAGTGTTCGGCACCTTCCTCCTCTGGATGTGTGGCTTGAGTCCCTTGTTGAAATTGATCATGCATGCTATTGCTGTGCCGATTGTGACGATCAAGAGTAGCAGCGTCAAGACTGCGAAAGTCGTGAGTGAGCTGCGCGCAGCTATGTAGTCCTGCATTTTCGGTGGTGTGTACATGCGGACAAGCTTGAATACGAAATACGCCATTGCCGCGAAGTAGACGATCAGAATGAAGGTCTGGCCAATGTATGATTCTTTGCGGTTGATGTATGCGGCGAGGAAGAGGAGAATGATGGTGATCGGGATGGCGGCGATTGTGAGGTAAAATTCGCTGTCGGAGGTGCCGGTGACGACGACCACGAATTGGACTGTAAATCCAAGGAAAAAGAAGAAATCGAACTTGAGCAGGGCGATGTAGATCTGGTAACAGTTAGCTGGAGCTCGGGAAAACGAGCACACTCAGCACGTACCTGATATGTCAGATATCGCCTCTTGAGACGCAGATCCGCAGAGATGTGCTTGTATATCGTCCAGGCAAATTCGTTGTAAAGCTTCCATGCGACAAATGCGAGTAGAATCGTGCCCAATGCTACCACACAAGGGGCTGCGATCAAGAATGGCTTTAGTCCGTACCAAGTTCCTGGCTTGATGTCGCCTTGTAAGTCCTTGACTGCGTCGTCTACTTGGTCCATTTGTACAGCCGAGTAGATGAGCATGCCAAGGTTGTAAAGGCATATTCCGATGACTTGAATGGTGTTCTTCAGCCTGAGCGCATCCCAGGCCAGCACCAATTCGTACAGATATCCGAAAATGAAGAGCGCCAGATAAGTTGGAATCGTGAGGGTAGGCGAATGCTGTCCTTCAGGAACACCATCGCCGTTTCGTTCCAGACTCGTTTGAAATTCGCCAAAGACATATGATTCGAGGGCCAGACTGACACAGGCCTGGATAAGGACTATGAGCATGAATGCCCACGTCCATTTCGTGTTCGGTATATACATCTTGCGCGATCGTCGTCGGCCGCTGTTCGCCGTTACAATGTCTCGTGTTGGCAGACCCTGGCGGTCATGCCAGCTTCCAGCCTCGACTGGCTGGTATATGGGAGGTCGTTGCGATGAGAAGCTCGAGTTGCCGGCGAGCGGCTGGTAGGAAGTGTCCGATCCGCCTAGTAGGCTGGATCTCGCCTGATGCTTGTTGGAAGGCGTGGTTGCGGTGATGTGGCCGCAAAGAAGCGGCCGTCAGGAGAGATCGTAGACTTGTAGGATGCGGTGTGTCGAGTGTTTCGCAAAGCCGCAGCAGATTTACTCGCGCCGCCACGCGATGTAACGAAAGTGTGAGAGCCTGAGCCTGAGGCTAAGCCCGGCGTTGCAGCTGACGCAGCGGTCCTTGGCCCCAAAAGAGTGCTTGTGCAGGGCAGCTGAGACGGACGCAGTCGTGCAGAGCGGTCGCTAGACCTGTTGCGCGCTATGTACAGTAGTTTGCTGCGGGATGTACCAATGTAGCGGCTGTGCGATGTGAAATAGGTGGATGGGTGCTGGCAGAGAGTCGTGGAGTTGTGCCTTTCTTGTCCGGGGAGTTGCAGGGTATCGCTCGTCTGCAGGTGAGAGGGGTCTATCTTTAGCTCGCAGTGCAGTGCAGCCACAGTAAGCCCTCTACCGTACGCTGCAGCGCTGCGCGATGGAGAAAAATGAATGTGAAGATGCAAAGCAATGGAAGTGAATGAAGTGTCGTTTCCAATGCTGTTTATCTGGATCAATGTGCCCTCGTCACTTGAAGGGCCGCCAGGGAAGCTCAGCCTTCATACCCTTGACAGACTCCGCTGCACTATGCCTCTTCTGTCCTTGGTTGTTTCCAGAGTTCACCTCAGCCACAGTGCTATCTTGGCTCGTGTTGAATTCTTCCCGCGAACCATCATCGACTCCTTGTGCCATCAACAAAGCCGAAGCGCGGCATATACATCATATACGCGATGTATGCTATCAGCCGAGCTTCATATCAAAGGTCAGTCCGCAGCCTGCTCTAATTTCGTGCTCCCTTCTTTGTCCACATGATGAACAGACAATTCAAGAGAACCGTTGCGAATGACTCTCTACTAAGAGAATGATCGCAAAAATTACCCAAGACTGATTACGCCTTCACTCAACTATCCATACCCATGCTTGCGGGTCGTAGAGCCTCAATACTGATTGTATGTGCAGTAGATAATGTCTAAAGAAATTCTTTCCCGCCGTCTCCGCCTATACCTTTTTCACAACTTCCGTCGCGTCCAATGCCAGTATAACGCGCGTGCTTTTGGTGCAAGCACATTGCGCACAGATAGACAGCGACATGAAGTCACTCATGATTACGAGAAGAGAGTCGCACAGCTCGAGACACACAAGCAGCCTTCAGAATGGTATCCTAGAATTTCGCAGTCGCGTAAAAATCTTCGCGTAGGCAAGAACGAGCTGCAAAATTTTGGCAAGCGCCTGCAGAACGGAGAGACAGACCCCAGTGCCTTCCACCCAGAAGGCTATGGCGGCATGCTTGTCGGGAAGATCACTTCCATTCGTACTGCCGGTTCGAAGCTGGTTTTCATGGATGTTGCTACAGAGTCAGGCACAGTGCAAGTGGTCTGCAAGCTACCCCATCTCGAACAATTGGATCCAGCTACTACATCGGAGAGCTGGAAGGCGTACACCAAGAGCGCGAGGAAAGGAGACTACTACTCAGTGATCGGCCACAAGCATGTCACCGAACGTGGTGAGCTCTCACTCTTGGCAAGCGAATTGCCAAGGCTACTATCACCCTCCTTACACCAGGTTCCTGAAGCATACGAAGATACGGAAGCACGCGCAAGAAACCGCCATGTTGACATGATCGTGAACGCCGAGGCAATCCAGACTCTTCAGATGCGGCACGAAATCGAAGCCGGCATTCAAGGCTTCTTTAACGAAAGAGAATTTGTCAAAGTCACCACGCCGTTGCTCAGCGCCACAGCTGGAGGCGCTGCAGCACGACCCTTCGAGACCGTGGCTACTGAGCTGTCCGACGAGAGAGTGCAGCTCCGAATAGCGCCAGAGCTATGGTTGAAGCGACTGGTGGTCGGCGGCATGCCCAAAGTCTACGAGTTAGGTCCAGCATTTCGCAATGAAGGCGTAGATGCTACGCATAATCCAGAGTTCAATATCTGTGAGTTCTACGAGGCCTACGCCAGTCTTGACCAACTCATGGCTACGACGGAGCGTCTTATCTGCGAGCTAGATGCATACGTTGAATCGCTACGAGAGCTTGACAAGTTCTCTGCCCTGTCTCAGCCCACTATCAGGCCCAAGTATACTGAGACTGGCGGCTCAATCAGTGAGATAGCACAATTCCAGCGAGTAGAATTCATTCCAACTCTGGAAGAGAAGCTTGGTAGCAGACTTGCAAATCTTGAATCAGAGGAGGCGCACTCTCAAATTGCAGCTCTATTCGCAGAAAAGAAGATCTCTGAGCCCGTCAATCCTACTTTACCTCGACTCCTAGACGCTTTGGCTGCAGAGTATCTGGAACCAATTTCCAAGGACCAACCAATTTTCATCACACATCACCCGGCTTGCATGTCTCCTCTTTCAAAGCACTTTCAGTGTCCCAAGACCGGTCAGATTGTCGCTGCCCGGGCCGAGCTCTTCATCGGTGGCCGTGAATACGCGAATATGTACGAAGAGGAAAATAGCCCCTTTGAGCAGAGGCGCAAATTTGAGGAACAGCTTCAGCAGAGATTGAGAGATGCAGAGGCGATGCAACTTGATGAAGGCTATCTGCGATGCCTGGAGTGGGGGCTTCCGCCGACTGGTGGATGGGGATGTGGTGTTGACCGCCTCGTCATGCTCTTCAGTGGAAGAGAGAAGATGAGTGATGTGCTTGCCTTTGGCAGCTTGCGAAATGTGGTCGGGTTGGGGAAGAGATGAATCTTTCCCGGAAGCAGGGCCGGTCAGATGTCAGTGGCGGTTGTAACGAGTCCTCCGATGCCTTTCAAAAGTCCTCCCCTGGCCTTCAACGACGCTATATGCACACTCGGTGCTCTCAATCCTTCAACCACATCTTGTCGATCCTCCCGAATGCCTGACGGAGGCTCTCCAACACCACGCGACACTCCTCCCAATCTCTCGGGCTCCTGTGCAGCCACGCGATGTCATGCGCGGTTGAAACAACGCAGACATAGTTTGAATCTGACGCTGTCACTGGCGTAATACAACCGCATGTTTTGTTCTGAATGCTCTTGCACCACTCCAGGAGATTCGGCCAGTCACAAAGGCCCGGGCGTATTTTCAAATCGAACTCGACACCGCCTGAGATATCCTTACCCTCGTCGTCTCTGAGATCCGCATAGGCTTTGTAAAATTTGACACACAGGTCGCTTTTGCACCCATTGACATCGGCACTGAAAATGTTTCGGAGCCACCACATTTTGTGAGCCTCTTGCCGAATTTGTCGACACACTGCAAGCAGACCGGGTGGCTTGGTCGCAGTATCGGAGATGTCAATTTCCTGGTCGCTTACAAGAACCTCCTCATATATGCGATTCCTCATTTCGGCTGGTATGGATAGCAGAGTCGGCGGTCCCTTATCAAGAATTCATCAGCGACAACCACAACGCGCGCGAGGGGCCGACATACCTTCGCAGTCTCTTCATCAACTTTCTCCTTCAGCCTCTTGGCGACGCGCTCGCTCGAGGCGGCATTTTTGCGCTTTGTAGCCATAGTTGTTGTGATACGGTAGTTGAATACGACTTGGACTGGGTATGTCGAGTTTGAGAACGCGAAGTACCAGACAAAAGAAGAAATAGTGGGGCTTGCTCTGCTCGCACGTGAAGCTTGGCACATTTGAATTCTCATTCACTCTCTCGAGGTCGCAGCCACAGCTCCTCTAGACCCTCAGGAAGCAGCACCTCTTCATACACAAGCCAATCGGGCGCACTTGACGCTGTCGCCTCGGCCCAGGTTTCCGCTAAAACAAAATTGATGCCGATGGAGTTCGACCCTGGAGCCACATCTCATCAATGACTCCGAACGCTTGACGAGCATCCTCCTCAAAACAACAAAACCATGTCAACGCGCGCGCCGTATCCTTCCCGCAGTGCGTTCTGCTCCTAGCATACTCAATGCCGACCTAAATCAATCCCTGAGCCACATCTTGTCGATGGCGCCGAACGCAGGGCGCACCAACTCCAAAGCGTAGCGACAATGTGTCCACGACCTGCCGCGATGCGAGCGAGCGACGTGGTGAGCAGTTGAAACCACACAGAAGTACTTGTCGTCATCGTCATCTGTGGACACAATCTCCGTAGCCAGCTCATACGCATGGATCTTCCTGCACCACTCAACGAGATAGAGCCAATCGCGATCACCTTGAATTGGCTTAATACTGATGTTGCGCCGTCCTTCGCAGCCTTCAAATGCCCGCGCAAATTTCGCAAGAAGGTAGGCGTTGCAACCGGTGACTGTGACCTCGAAACGGTTTCCATACAGCCACAACTCTCGGGCTTCTTCACGGGTTTGCGTGCAGACGGACAGTATTCCTGGCGGCTTGGTATTTTTGTCGGAAATGTCAATCTTCTCGTCGTCGGGCTCGAGTAAGACCTCCTCGTAAATCTGGTCGCGCAACTCCTTTGGAATCGTCAGAAGTGTCGGAGGCGCCTGAAACATTGTCAGATCGAAGTCTCGTCAGCTCGTCATGATGCGCACCTCGTCTTCTCTATCGCCAGCTCTCAATTTCGGTTTTTTCGCCTTCTCCACATCAAGTGCGGACCTTTTACGCTTGAGCGCCATGGCCGATGTCTGTGGTCAAGTTGTAATAAGTGCCGCTGCGTACGTGTTTTTGTCGAGGTTCAGAAGTTGAAATAATGAAGGGTGGGCTGAGGACTAGCTGCAGCGGGCCGCAGCGCGCTAAGCATGTGAAAGCATCGCGGAGCAAAGCTCGGATCGTGAGTCCCTGAATCATTGGGTACATCGATAATCAACCCCCATCACAGCCCACAACGATTGTAAGGGATTTTGCGCGTCTAAGCCGCTGATGGCGAGTATACACTCCTTGTTCATGCGAATACGGCGCCCACGGCTGCACCAGATGTGCTCTACATTCACAACCTTCAGTCAGGTGTATCACCTTGCAATATACGGCGCTCTACTCAAAATAGAAACATCACTGCAGCCAACGCGGAAAGCAAAATCGACTCAACGTGGCGAGGCGCAGTCGCGACTGCAAAGCACCTGCCTGAATGCTGCAAGTGAGAACGTGGTGCCCGAGGGAAGAGCGACAGGAGTGTAAACATGGAGAGAGCTCCAATCCTGCATCTACAGAGGACACTTCACGAACGCAATGTAATTCATTGTTCTTCGCCGAGCATCGCACATAAACCATCGCTATCACCATAATCGTTATGGCATTCAGAAACGTCATCTCCACGATTCGCGACAAGCTACCAGGAAAGCGACGCAGAGACAAGGCTCGAGCCAGAGCGGCGGCAGCAGCAGCTCCGTACGCTGCCATCGCTGTTGCAAACCAGCAACTAGCAGTTCAGCAACCAGCAGTCCAGGCACCAGCAGTTCAGGCACCAGCATTAGTATCGTACAAGATCCAATACAGACTGCGGCTTACTAACACAATAAGCAGCCTCGACTGCATATCTTGTCCTTACCAAATGAGGTACGCAATATCATCTAGGAGTTGGCTCTTGTTGAAAATAACTGGATCGGCATCGATGAACACTTCAGAGAGCCGGGAATACTACAGACCTGCCGCCAGATGCGAAACGAGACATGGGAGATGTGGTGGCGTCGCAACAGGTTCTTGCTGCGGATCTACAATGCCGACGGCGTAGCTTATCGCGCCTGGTCACGCCGCGAGCTACAACGTATATCGCAGGGCAATTCTCCACTAGGCTATTATTACCAGCTCGTCGACCAGCCGGGAAAAGAGTGGTCCAAGCTGATGGAATGGTGTGCTCTCACGCATCACGGCAATAAAGACTTCGCACCACTTCGTTGGGACAACCTCGATAACGGCAAACCCCTTTCGACGGTAGTCAAGACGGCGCTTTGGATCGCAGAGGGAATGAAGTATTTTCCATGGCCGATGTGTGAAACGGTGTTCGCTTACTATCGCAGAATTGCTGGTTTTGTGGATTCAGAATGGCTGATCAACCGGTGAGGCATACAAGGGCTTGCGGGAGTTCGGAACATCTCTTATAATGTGCTTTAAGTTGATACTGAAGCATTCGATCTCTATCGCTGCAGGGCTTCTGAGCTGGCAATCTAATCTCACGAATCTTTACTCCGCTACGTCAGATCTCCCTCTCATCCTTGACCGACAGCTTGCCTCTTATGGCTCTCCGCGATCCATAGCTTGCAATGCTCCTTCCCTCCCATCATGCTCGAATGCTGCTACCTTCCCGATCGCTTTCTGGTCAAAATCTGCCGAGCTCTCTCGCGTTCTACTAACTCAGTCTCTAGCAGCAACACTTGGGCTTCGCGGAAGGTGCGTGCTGAGTCCCCTTCGTCGAACGGTCCAGAGTCGTGTAATGCAGTTCCAGGCACCACAATAGACAAAATCAGAACTCTTTGCTCCACCTTCACTTCAAGCAATGCTGACTCATCAACAGTCTTGAAAAGCAGCCAATGCATCTTTCGCCGCAGCTCGCAGAGGTGCTCGATACTATCTTTTGC
This sequence comes from Pseudocercospora fuligena, assembly GCA_014298035.1. Classification (NCBI taxonomy): domain Eukaryota; kingdom Fungi; phylum Ascomycota; class Dothideomycetes; order Mycosphaerellales; family Mycosphaerellaceae; genus Pseudocercospora; species Pseudocercospora fuligena. Next base: position 109,358 of record JABCIY010000104.1, on the reverse strand, counting down.
ACCTCCAACCGCATCTTCAAGTTCGATCAAGCTGAGCCGACGGCAGTAAGGTTGATTGAGATCAGTCTTTTAGATCGCTCAAGAAGTTGTTGAGACGCTTTTTACTCGGAAGTCCATCGTCGATTGAGATGAGCACCAAGACCTAAACATCTATCGTTGCCATTGGATTCGGCGCTAACATCCAGTAATGTGCAATCATATCGTTCAGGATCCAATGATCGCAATAGGGTACAAAAGTGCGAGCTTCAGCCTTGCAAGCCTTCGTACTTTCTACCATATAGAGAATTCCCGAAAGTCCGAAAGATTCGGAAATACAGATCAATCACGCTCTATGGCCTTGAGAGCGAGACTCTTGTATGTAGAATAGATCAAGTCGTTGCACTATGACAAGTGCCAAGCTCTCCATTCCTCCCTAGCGTCATCAGGTCAAGGAAGAAAGAAAGTAGCGACAATGGCACCTCACGTTCTGGAGATCTCGGAATAAACCAGAGAACGAGTCCCATGGACAGACTAGTTCTATCGTACCGATCTTTGCTGAGATTTACATATATGCTTGTTTCACCAATGGTCCGAGACCGCTCCACTGGCGATGCAATCTTATCAGATCTAATCATATTCATTCATTTCACAGAGGCTGCGTTTTTGGCGTGGAATCCGTTCTCGCACTCGGCGCGGTGCCCTACGGAAAACATTGAAAGTCGTTCGACTGCCACCAATAGCCTCTACAATGGCATATAAGATGGCACGATGCCCTTGGCCCAGAACCGCATCAACACATCAAGCTTTCCAACCAAGAAGACATCATCACAACCACAGCCATGAAGCTCACCTCAACAACCGCAGCTCTCATCCTGAGCTATCTCAGCCTCGTCGCGGCCTTACCAGAACCACAATACAGCGTCTGCTGGACCGCTTGCAAGGGAGCTGCCGACCCAGCCGCATGCCACGCAGGCTGCCCTGGAAAACGCGAGGCCGAGCCATTGCCATACAACCTCTGCTGGACTGCTTGCAAGAGCGCTGCAGACCCTGCTGCTTGCCGTCAGGATTGTGGACCTATCGGAACAAAGAAGCGAGAGGCTGCGGCTGAAGCCATGCCATACAACCTTTGCTGGACTGCGTGCAAGAGTGCTGCGGACCCAGCGTCTTGCCGTGAGGGCTGCGGACCTGTTGGACCATAGGTTGCTATAGAGTTTGGAAAGAGAGAAGAGGAGCGGAGGTCGGAAGAGTAGGATAGTAGGAGAGAAATTGGCAGCTGAGGAATCGAGGCTCAAGCATGTAGCCTTCGCTTGCGGTTTTGTGTCATTGTAGCTCGTTCCCTTCCACTCATGCAGTCGTGAACTTCGCACAATCCAGTCAACCTGCTGAGTGCATCTGCGCAAGTCCCTTTCGTCGTCTTTCGAGACGCCTCTTGCTAATGCCATCATCCTTGACTTCAATAGTCCATCAACCAACGTGCATCAACAAGACCTGCCGTCCTTCGATACGATTTCAATGCCTCTTCACATGTATCCCATGGAAGACCCCGCATTTGAACGGTGATATGCAAAGCTGCATTGACTACCGTCAGCAATGCATTTGGTTTATCAATCCACAAAAGGTGGGACAATTGCATTTTGTGCACGCCGGCGCACCATTGCATCAGCTTTGACCAATCACGCCGAGATTGGAGATCCAATCTGCACGAAACTCCCTTTGGCAGGTATGGGTGCTGTCTTCGGAAGGCGTGCAAGAGGGTAGGGTCGGTGTTGTAAACCGTGATCTCGAATTTGTTTCGAAGACACCAGATGTCTCGCGCTTCTGCGCGGGTCTGCCGACATGCTTGAAGTATCCCTGGCTCTCGAAGACCAGGCGTAATAGTGATGTTCTCGTTCTCCAGCAAGACTTCTTCGTATATCTGATTCCTTAGCTCCGCTGGGATGTTGAGAAGGGTTGGTCGTTGCTTCATGCCAAATCAGTAGAAGGTCCGCAATAGCAGAGGGACTCGTCACTTACGCGCTGCTCAGCGGCGATGCTTGGATTAGGAGTATCCTTCTCGCTTGGCTTGCGTGCCCGCCGAGTCAAGGCTCTGCGAAGCCATCCTTTGAGAGAAGGCCTCCCGGGCGCCATTTTTGCTGTTGTCCTGAACATGTTCGAGCACTTCGCCAGGTCCAAAAACTTCTAACGCAGCCGTTTGAGCTTTGACGGAATTTTGAACTCTCGCCAAGAAGTTCGTCGACTTCGCTCTCACAGCAGGCAGGTCGAAAAGGCAAGAGCCTTCGGACACCATCTCAAGCACAGAGCCTCTCGATCTCATTGACCAGATAGCAGAGTAAGGGCTCTTGTCGCCTTCCAAATCATATGGTCCATCCAAGTGTTGAGTCTACAGTCCTATTCATCTCTCTCACATCGTTGCAGAAGGCTTTGCACAGAAATCGCCTCCAACTCTTCCAACTGAACAGAACCCACCTCATCGCTTTGACACGCGAGTTCCCACCAGGGCCAGGCCTATACAAAACTCCTCTCTTCTGCTGCGAGCACCGTCCTCCTCACCCTCTTCCCTTCTCAACCCTCCCCACCTGATTCATCTCCCTCCCTCGGACCTCAACCTCTCCCTAACCCTCATCAAACACTTCCCAAGTAAGTTTTGTCCCCACTCTGCCTCTCTCCCAACAGCCTCCTCACTATTAAGCCCAATCCCCCAAACCCTATCATTAGGACTAGTCTCCACAATCACCCTCTCCCCCGTCCCCATCAACACCTTTTTCAATGTTTCATTCTGCCTAAATTTCTCAAAATTCCCCTCCTCAACAATCCTCTCACATTCCGCGTCCCAAAGCTTTTGCTTAAAGTTCTTCACTTCTCGTCCAAGAGATTTAGCTTTTGCAGGGGTGTCGGCCTCGAGGATTTTAACGGCGGTGGAGGTATCGCCGATCAAGAGAGATTTTTGGTACATCATGTATTGTTCTGAGGTGTGGAAGTGGAGTTTTTCGCGTGGGTTGTCTGGAGAGGGGATCGCGAAAGGTGAAGGGTACCATTGTTGTAGACAGCATTCTTTCTCTGGACGATCGTAGCCGAAGAAGAGGACGTATTTATCTGTGACTACTGGAGGCAAGTTTTGGGCGTAGGTGAGTTCAGGTGGGAGGTTGGGGAGGGCGTCGCCGACCTGTTTCAAGCATTAAATGTTAGGATTTGGGGCTGTTTAAGAGATGTTTGGTATGATTTCCTTACCCAGCGTGGACCTTTGCCGTCTGCGAATTCGTAGGCCATGTTTGCAAGCGACACCGAGGAGGTAGTAAATGTTGGTAGCGAGATGCGAGAAGGTGTGCTTAAACACCTCTGCTACAGCTCCAAGTGCTTTTCATTTGAAGCTCGAGCTGTCCAAAGCTATAGACGCCATCCCGTAGCCCATTAGGCATGTCCCTTCTGACCGGGTGCTTCTCCGCTTCAATGTTTTGGAGCTTCCACCAGTTCTATACAACGCTGGAGTGGGATATCATGCAACGCTAAGAAAACACAACGATTGTCGTGGATCATCCCCCCAGAACTCCGTCGCCATGCCTGAAAGCACTGCTTCGCTCCTCTTATTTGCATATTCAAATTCCATCGAGATCCATCCAATGTCTTGAGTAATGAGTGTGGTTGCCCGCCTAAACCATTGTACATGGCAGGCTTGTCATATTTTCTCCGAACACCAGCACCAAATTCAGATCAACGCCTTGGGATAGTCGTACTCTGCTTGATCACCGTCGCGAGCGAGTGAGCGATAGTGTCAGTGCGAGTATTCCTTCAGCGCCTCGTGCCAGTGTTCGAGCTCATGTCAATCGTTCTCATTGACCGTCCATCTTCGTTTGGGCTCGCTCCTCCAGTTTCGCACCACTTTGTCGCCACCGGTCGGTCTGCCCCAGAGGCCTTTGACGCTCAGACCTCTGCTGAGTGCCGTGGGAGCTTCTATCTGGACCTTGGGAAGGTCGCGAACTTCATCCAATCCTTCACCCGTAACGCTGTCAACCTTTTCCGCCGCGTCAGTCTTGGCCTCAGAGGACGTATTGCTCTCAGTTCTTGGTAGGGCTGGCGAAGGGAGCGCAGTTGACTCTGTTGCGGTGTTTGGGCGCGACCCGTTCTGAGAACTGCTGAAGTCCAACATCATGTCTCGACCTGGGCTCGTACGACCGCTGGTGTCGTTGAGTTTCGAAAAGATTGCAGCTTTCTCTTCTTTCACTTTCTGAGCGTTCAAAATCGGTGTGCCACCTGCTGGTGGAGTCCAAAGACCCGGCGATACAGCAGGTGGTATTGTCTCAGCCGCAGGTCCTGGCTGCGAGTAACTTCTGGCACCATTATTGGGATAGCTCGGACGTCTGATCGAGCCCAGAGAAGAATTGAAGTTGTTCTTCTTGGGCTCACCCAGGTTCCAGTTGGACTCAATACCCGAGCCGGCCATTCCATGCGCTTCGGCTCCAAACTGCTTGTATCTGGCGAGAGCCTCTTGCGCAGCCTTGAGATTTTGCGGCACTGAAGAAGCAGGCTGCTTCGCAGGATCTGCTCCAGCTCGCAGGTGCTCTGATGATGCTACAAGCTTCATCTCGTATACCGCGCTGAGCCCGATGTCTAGACTGCTCCTTCGTCTGTGGCCGGCCATTGCAGCCGGATCCGGACTTTGTGATGGTGTTCCAGTCGGATCTGGTGTGAGAGCAGGTGAGCCTAGTGGCAGTTGCAAAGAAGGTGCATTGTCTTTTCGCACTGCCATTGTCAGACTCGCCATGCCCACGTCTAGAAGCACGGGCTGATTTGTCAAGGCACCAATGAGCGCATTGCTGCCCGCTCCGTGCGTGACCATAACCACGACCAAGTCTTCATCCTCATCATCGTGTCCGTGATAGATGTGTGGTCTCTCGGCTTGCTCAAAGCCTAGCGCATCTTCTCCGCGATCGTCAGCATCGTGCTGGCTGTACCACTCAATGGCCTTGTTGAAGCCTCTCCTGAAGCGCTTGTGCATAGATGACCACTCTTCACCGAATTCGCCTCCTCCGCCCCAGTCTAGAGGAGCACGGCTGCTATCCCAATGGTAGTCGACATTTGTCGTAGCATTGCGCGCGTGCGCAACATATCCTCGAGGAATCTGATCGGAGTTCGAAAGGGCGTACGACGGCATGGGAGGGTGGTAGACGGAGAATTCAGGCTTCGGTATCGTCGAAGTCATCGGCTGCAGGACATGTCCTGGTCGAAAGGGCAACTTACGGCCAGAGCTCCTCGGGCTGTGATTGCTGTCGTTGCTCCCAACGCTGTCAATACTGTTCGATCTCGACTTACGACCACCACTTGCACGAAGCGAATCAGTGATATTGCTCCAGTCGTCTAGAGTGCTCTCTCGGCTCGTGTTTGGCCGACTCCACAAGCTGTTGTTAGAAGACTTGTTCGAGAGCGTAGCTGATGGTGTGAACAGATGGATAGTGTCGTTCTGCATCAGCTCGGCTTTTGCTGCTGCTACCATCATGGCGCTCGGCGGAGGCGGCGTAATCTGATCGAAGTACTGCGGATTGAGCCATTCTCCCAGGAACGCATCAACTCGAATCTTCGCTTTCCGGTGACGCTTGTGCTCGTGAAGCGAACGTTTCGCCAGCTGATGCGCAAGATCGTGCTTTGGCTCTGATATTGGCGTGAGTACAGGAGATCCTGATCCGCTCAGTCCGTGAAGCCTGGGAGACTTGGAATGCAGCTGCGAAGGCGTCCTCGACTTGCTGCTGCCAGGTCTCTCTTTCGGAGCCTCGTATTGGGCCATGCCGGCCGATATGGCCACGCTGGTCTGCAGACATCGCAAGAACGGCGAAGTGTGGATGACGACCTTGTGCTTCCTCTTTCTCCGTCGCTGCGGATGCGCTCCACCGTGTCCGTTCTCCACAGGCGCACTATTGATCTCCTTCTCTCGCGCATCGAGCAAGCTTGCTATTCGCACGCCGAGCGCTCTGCATTGGTTCCAACCTCCATATGTCAGCGGGGGATCGTAGGGCGTCGGAGTCGAAAGATGCCAGGACTGATCTGCGGCGTCGAGTCGCATGCCATGTCTGCGCGAGAAGAAGACCCATGTCAGCGACCAGCGCGAGCTTTCGTCTCTGTTCCGTATTTCTCCTTACCTCGCGATAATGACCACTGCGGGAGGCTGCGCCGCCGTCATTATGCTTTCGATACTGCCAACTCTCTTCAGTGCAATCTTCCTCCTATTACCCAGCCGTGTGTGCAATTATCCTGCGAAAATGCTTGCTCAGACAACAAACATGGCGTTCTGGCGTAGCTATCGGCTGTGGTGTAACAAAAGTCAGACTCGCGGGCTTCTCCTCTCACTTTTGCTGGAAGTCACTCCTCTGCACTCTACTCTTCTCCTCTCACAAATTCACCTCGGCGTAGTCGTCGGCGACAATTGCTGCTCGAAGGGTGGTGTCTCGGCTGGTGTCTCGGCTGGTGGGACTTTTCTAATCAATCGCCGGCGGCAATTTCGTGGGGAAAGGGTCCTGTCGTTGTGGATCTGTGTTCATGCAGGATTACGTCGTTCAGTAATTAATGTCGTTCGATTTCACATTCGATGGAGAGACGCAGGTAGGGTAGAATGTTGAACAGCAAGAAGATGTATGAGAGCAGTATCGATTCAATATGATACTATCGACAACTGTTAATCCTTCTTGGCTCAGCCGGATCCCATTTCATCTAGTTCTTCATTTAGATGTGGCTTGGCCTAGCCTCGCTGCAATGAGATCGCGAAAGCCGAGATGAGCATCTACCCAACGGCTCTCCAACTTTCACCCTTCTTCAGGACACAGTGCAACTCCCCATCGCACACTTCAAGCTATCATGAAAGCACCCTCATCCTTCATAAGTCGGCTTAGAGTTCCATACTTTTGGTGAGCAAGCAACGAAGCCCGCTTGCGATTGCTATCATAGTGCCGCACTTCATGCAGCAGCACCGATAATCTTGATACGACCTTCAAGTCGAGGAGCAATCCCTCTCGTCCATGCCACAGCGAAATCCTCGCCCTTCTGAGCACACATTTCGGATTTGCCATGAAGGCCTGCCAGGCGACACCACTTTCTCATGACCTTACGCATGACATGTAGCTCACGCTCTCGGACCGGGTCTTCTGGCAAATCATGCTCATCCTCGCTGTCCGAATCTGCCGCCGTTGCATTCGACTCCTCGTGCTGCAGCTTGCGAGACTTCGAAGGTCGATGAGCCAGATCTGAGGGCTGACGAGAGTGGGTTTGAGCTCGGCCGACCAGCGACTCGCGAGCTTCGCCATTCGTGTGGACTTGTTCGTCTTGCGACACACTGGCCGCAGGAGCGATCTCATCCTTGGTCACTGCAGATGCTGCCACCGGACTTGCGTCCAAGACTGGGTGGCTTTTGTGTAGCGAGCCATGGATCTTACCCCAATGTCCACTCATGCCCTGGCCGAACAGCTTCCATTTTCCGAGCACCTTCAGGCTCATGAAGTATTGGCGCAGGATCATGCTGATGAGCATACCATTCTCGTCAGACACAATGCTTTTCGCAGAGCCGCCCTCACCTTCCAGCATCAAGCTGGTGAAGCCATCTTTGCCTCTGACCATGTAGTCTCGTGTGGCAAGGGTGTACTCTTTGTCCATATCGACCGGCTTTCCGCCGATCTTGATATCCGAACACCTCTTGCCGGGCTCCTTGGAAGCATCGAACGCGAACTCAATTCCGCTTACTTGTGGGAATCGTCCTTCCAGAGCAGGATATGTCTTGACTCCGTTTTCAAGCGCCTCCACAACCTGGCTGCCCTTCAATGCGATCACAACGCAAGGATCTTCGAACGGAAAGCAATTCATCATGTCCTTCACCCTCAAGACTCCTGGCGGGTAGACCTGGTCACCTCGAATGGTTCCAGAAGCCATAATCGCGCAATCAGCGTTATAATGAAAGCGCATTAGGTCGCAGGTGAAGTTGCCTAGATTGCTTTCTTTGGTCCGAACAGTCGTAAATCTCGCGTCCAGAGGTGCAGATGTGTATCCGATCGGTTTCTCCAGCTTCGGCCTCAAACTCGCAGTAATCTTCTCCACCATCTCGACCGCCGCCTGATCTTGCGGAATACTCGAAATCACATCTCTCCTCGTAATATCAAAATCCCAGCCCTTCCCGTTCACCTTCCTCCTCGCCTCGACGTAACTCAACTGCTTAAAATCACTCCCACTCCTCAAAACATGCACCCCACTACCCTCATCAACACTGTGCTTATAGTAATGATCATGCCCACCTAACACGATATCAACCATCCCACGCTCCAAATTCCTCGACAACTTCGCATCATTAGGTTCCCTCTGATGACTCACAACAACAACCATCTCCACCCCATCCTCCTCCCTCAACTTCTTACTCAAGTCCTTGACCACAGCCGTAGCACTCAAATACTTCAAATTCGGCGGTAAAGTATTAATCGTATCCAACCATTCCCTCTCCACAACCCCAATTACCCCAATCCTAATGCCATTCGAAGCAGTCAAAACCACCTTCCTCTTACAATTCGCAAGCGGCACAGCCTCTCCCAACGCAGGATCAAGGACATTCGCACAAAGCCAAGGAAAATTACACTTCTTCGCCAGGAATTGAAATTGTTCTACCCCAAAATCCAAGTCGTGGTTTCCTAGACATGCGACATCTGTCCCGATATCGTTTAGAGGAGCGATCATGTGCTTTCCTTTCGTGACACTGCTTTCCAAGGAGGGGTTGAAAGCGTCTCCGGAGAAGAAAGTAAGCAATCCCGGCTGGCCAGCATATTCGGGATCCGAGGAATGGTAGGAATTGCAAAGGGTTTGGAATCTTGCTATACCGCCTACGGGTTCGCGAGAGCCTGGTTCGACGTGGTAGACATCATTGTAGTGGAGGAAACGTAAGTCCGGGGGTTTGGAGGTGTCTGCGCCGGAAGAGTAGGTGATGGACCCTACATTTCAATGTCAGTGCGCAGATTAGATCGAGTCGGTAATAATTTGCTGCACTCACCGTCTATAATTTCTTCGCCATTTGCCGTCTCTTTAGGAGCCATCTTCTTGGCCCTGCTTGTTTAGATACGTCCTGGTCCTTTGCTTATGCCATTCGGTAACCGTCGTTAGATCAACAAAAGGTTTGAAAGGGAGAGAGCTGTGGTGACCAAAAACAGAAATGTAGTAATTAGTGCTGACTACAAACGCATTCTAATGATGAAACGCGCGAGTTCCGATGCCCAGGTGTGCGGTAGTTCTATGCTTTCCTGCATGCACTGCCTCATTGTTTGGCTTGGCAGGAACCACAGATAGAGTGTGGCGCACCACCCATATGTAACGAGGAGCATCGCTGATGGTAAGCTGAGTCATGGGCGAAGGAGAGGAAGTTGCAGTAGGAATATTTTGGTCTATGTTCTTTTACAGTCCACATACTTGGTTGTTCGAATCGAAAATTGCTTTCGCAGACCCCATACTCCTTTATCCCGTGCTCTGTTGGCACTTGCCGCCCATGCAGTCTAGTAAGAGCGCTCAACTATCAACGATTTGTTTTACCCTTTAAACACCGCTTGTAGTTCCGAAAGTGTCGTCTAATGGCATATCAAAAATCATGTCGTCAAAGTTCATATCGTCCAGACTGATATCGTTCATGTGCAAGTCACTCGGCAGGTCCATGCTCGAGGATGTGTTCGTAGATGGCATTACATCCATATTCCAATTGGTATCCACGGCCATAATGGGATCAAAGTCCGGAGCAGTGGTGGCGTTCATCAAATCCATCAGCTCTTCTGGGCTGAAATTTTCTCCAGCCGGCAGCTGCCAGTCGACGTTGTCCGCCGATGTGAGTGGAGCGGCATTGATCGACGAAGTCATAGCATCGTTGATGAATGGCAGATCAGCGCCGAGGTTTCCCCCGAGGAACTCTGCCATTGCACCAGTACTGGTCTCTGGGATATTTGTCAAAGACGTGTGAACAGCTTGAGGCATGATCCCACTGTCTTCCCAAGCGCCGGTAGTGGTGGCGAACATATTGGCCTTCTCCTTAGGAAGCTCATAGCGGTGTCTCTGCAAGAATGACTTCTTTGGTGGGGGAAGCATAAAGTCGCTCGGCATGCAGTCGTCCGTACCTCCTCCTTCTGCCCTAGCGAGAGCCTGCAGACCGTGGCTGCGCGCACGTGCCTTCTTCAGATCATAATCTGACTGTTCCCAAGCGCAGGTCTTATGTTGTTTCTCATGAGCATCCAACGCCGCAAGGCCCCGGGTCCTTGCTCTTGCTGCGATCAGATCGTGGTCGATTGGCTGCCACGGACAAGCGACATTTTCTTGATCAACTAGCACCTGTAGACCGCGAGCTCTTGCGGCTGCGGCTCTTTCCGAGTCTTCATGATCATCGCTCTGTCGTTGCTGACTGCCAGCAGGACTATTGATGTTCTGAAGTTTCTGGCGCAACTCTGGGGTGATATCTTGATCACACCACCTTCTTGGTGTGGGTCCAGGTGAGCTGGAACCGTTGACAGTGCTGATGTCGATGATGTTCTTGGCGCATTCTGCGTGATCGCACTTCTCGATATCGGTGCGCAGCACGTTCTGGCCGGAGAGAAGCGTGTACACCTGCTGCAAATTGTGCTTGCGTTTCTCGGCTGCAGCTTTGTAAGGTCCAGGCCGAGTTGCTGCGTCAACACGCTGCTGGCCTGTTTGAGCTTGATTGTATGCGCGTAGCTGAACCGCAAAGGGAATTCGTAGACCAAGATCGCCGTACGTCTCGAGATCCTCCGGAATCTGTGAGCCTTCACCACCCACCGCGGACGGAATGAAGTTCAGTCCGTGAGCCTTCTTGAATAGATCGAGCCATTCGGGATTGTCAGCCGCAGTCTGGTTCCAAGTATCGTCCGAGTTGTACAGAATCTGTCGTGCTTCCGACTGCAGCATCTCATCTGTCATTTGATTGCCCTCATCGGCCATTTTCTTCGCATACTTGCCTAGGCGAACAGTGAGAATCTCCCAGCAAGTTGACTTGGATCCACTGCCGCCACAATGTGCATCTTGCATCTCATCGTGCGCGTCTTTTGGTACAGTGTTCTCACCAAATTCTTGCACTTGCCGCCATGAAGCTCTGTTCGATGCGGAAAATGGATTTGGGCTCACAGATTCGATACCAATCAAGTATGGCGGCATTGCGTTCGTGACTTGGGCAGCGACTGCCGGATCCAAGCCTCTGCAGCCTTTCCATTCAGACATTCTTGCACCCGCTTTGAAGTGAGCTGTCAAATGGTCGACACGCTCCTGCCACGCCGTGAACCTCTGCGCGCAGAATCCACACCTGCTGTTGATGCTAACAGCGATGGACTTCCAGGAATCCATGGCTGGAGTCATTTCACAGCCATGCATCAGCCGCAAATGCTGTCGCAGATGATCTTTGCGGTAGAAAGTCCTGGCATCGAGTCCCTTGTCCTCACACTGTCGATGGTTGTGTGATTCTAGATGGTCGCTAGAAGGGTTGTGAAGATCGCAGTACACGCATTTCTTGTTCCCGGATTCTTGATCAGTCAGTATAGGTCCCAGCGGAGCGCATATCCATTTTTCTAAACTGAGATGGAGAGACTTTTCATGCCTGGTCCAGTCGTATTTCGATTTAAATGTGTCAGTGCAGAAAGTGCATTGAAAGATTCGTTTCTTGTCATCTGTGAGCTTGCGACCTGCTGCTGGAGGGGCCGGCCTTCGTCGTCGTCGTCGGTCCTTCTTGCCTGCCAGGCTGGAGCTGAAGGATCCAAAAGAACCATGTGTGGAGTGAGAAGATCCATTGGAGAATCTAGCACTGGTGGATGCGGATAGAGATGAGGTTTGACCAGTTTCTTGCGAGGTCAAAGAAGGCGCTCGTGCTTTTGACCAGCCCGAGCCATCGCTGCTGACCTTGCGCCTCTTCGAGCGAGCAAGGGTAGAAGGCGAAGTGGAGACATCGTCGGCTGGTATATCACTTTGCGCGATGGCGTTAGCAATATCAGACAAGTCAGCCGGTTCGTTTTCAGGTGGAGAGTGCTGCCATCTCTCGAACGGATTCATGTCGTCCCATGTCTTCTCAGGCGTGCTTGGAATGTCAATAGGACAGGTCGTTGGACGTAAGCTAGGCGACATGGCCACCTTCGGTCTGGCTTTCTCAGTGACCTTTCGTCTTCTGCGGGCGTTGGCAAGCCAGTTGGCGATCTGGGCAGGCTTCAGCTCAGTCTGCTTCTCAAGCTCTGCTTTCTCTTCCTCGGTTGGGTATGGATTGTCCACATGAGCATCAAGCCAGTCACGAAGAATCTTGACGGCATGTCGAGGAAAACGAATGCCATTACTCTTTGAGCTACCTGGAGCATCGTCCGACCTCACAGGCGTGCTTGTTCCGCCGCCAATACCCTTTGACCGGAGAGTCTTGATACCTGTCAGTGTTCCTCGTTCTCTCAAAGTGTCCTCGTCGACGGTGTGTAATGTGTCAAGAAAAGTTCCAAGGTCTTTGTCGGCATAGTTCATCGACTCCAGCGTGTTCGACTTGGTGAACGAGCATTCCCTGAATAGGACAGCGCACGATGTACAGAATGGCTCGCCTCGCTGCATATAACAGGCCAGACGTTTTGATCTACAGTAGTCGCATGGCTTTTCGGGGTGAATGAATCTTGGTATCCAGTTCTCGAACTTGCTGTAGTCAGGCTCAGCGATCCCTGGCATAGGCTCTGCTGCTGAAGCGGATTCGAGCTGATCCCAGTCGCCGACGAAGCCATTGCAGAGGCAACTACAGAGAACATATTAGCCAAATGCACGCCCTTCAACGTTGATACCAAAACTTACTCGTCAAGATCCGGGTGCAGCGGGCATTGATCCGGTCGAAGCGGTCCTGATGTCAGTTCTCTCGCGATCAGTGCATCAGTCGTGCCACCAAATGTCACATCTGGGAGGAGCGATGAGAAGTCAACAGGTGCAAGTTCGCCTTGTTGCTCCTGCTCCGTGGACGCCATCTGGGAAGTCCAAGTTCAGATCGAACAAGGCGCGCCAACCCTGCCCGATGTGTAGATTGAAAGGCGTGATCGGAAGGCGAAGCAGAGATGTAAAGGGCGTGAAGACGAGTGTATTCAGGATCTATGGAACATACAAAAGCCAGTCTTACATGCTCTCGGCTATCGCCAATGCCTTCGACTCACTTCTCTGCGCAAAGTACATGCGCCCTGCGGACTACCACAAAGATGACAAGTCTGCAAGAGCCCGGACTCGCGAAAATTAGTCGCGCCAAGTGACGGGAACCAAACGATCTGCGCCGTCGGCCTTCATCACATGGGAACTTTTAGTCCTGGTTCTTCCCTTCACTGATGACTTGCAGGACACAGCATTCTTCTACTCGCCAGGACGACGATATGTACTTTCCGGTGATACGCCTCAATAGCAATTGTGTGTCTGCTGATGCCTTCTCTTCACACACTTCAAAAGGGTCTTGATTACGGCCTCCAACTTCACAGCGCTCCGCCCGGGCCGGCTTCAGCTTCACCGCGACTTTATGCTTCCTCGGTCGCTCCTCAGCAGCCTGCAAGCTCAGCTCTGGTTCCAGGTGATCTGGCCTGCAGCTGTCGCGTGAGCCCTCGAATAGCATTGACTGATGGATGATACAGTGAAAGCTTGCGAATGCTGATTAATGGCCCGCGCTGCTGGCTGAACAAGAATGCAGTGTGATGGTCGTTCCCTGGCACCAATACTTCTGGCCATACCACAACACCGTTAACGCCGAGGTTCGGAATGGTTCAGGTCGGAGTCAGCACCAAAGTCGGAATGCCACACTTCAGGTGGGCCGAAGCCGGAGTCATTCAGCTCTTCCCTACTACTCTACAGAAGCTCACTGGCATACCGAGATCTATATACTACCCCATGACAATCTGTCCAAGGCAGGCTACGGAAATGATTTTCCGCATCTGCAAAGCAAGGCCTAGTTTACCGGACACTCTAGCACCCTCATGTCTACAGCGTTTCCAAGCTGGTCCATCTATTGCGATCACGAGAACCTGGACATTACTTTTGTGCAGAATGGGCCACCCATCCTCCCAAATGCTTCAGGGCATATCCGTTGAACTCTTTCGGATAATGAAGCATTGGCAGATGTCCAGCTCCTGGCATCTCCAACCAGACACCACCAACTTTACTCGCAATCTCTTCGAGCTGCTTTGCATCTGCAGCAGGATCTTCACTGCCGCAAATAATGAACGCCCTGCTCTTCGGTATTCTGGAAACCTCCGAAGTGTAGTCGTAGCCTCGTATGGCATCAGCCAGGATCTTGTACCCCTGGAGAGTAACGGTCTTGTTCATTGGTAGGGCTCGTTCTCGAGCAGCACGATCTTGCAACTTGTCTCCGGGAAACCATCTCTGCACAGTCTGCTGGCATAGCTCATCTTCGCCGGTCCTGGCATCCTCCTCGAATTGTTCGATGCGCTTCGCCCATAGCCCTTCTGGCCCTTTCGCCTTCTCTGGAGTAGCAATTCCTGGTGCGGCTACGGAGATGATCTGGTCGACTTCGTTTGGGTAAAGCATGCCATAACGCAGAGCAAGGACGCCTCCGATGCTGCAACCAATGACTGCTTTTATCTCTGGCTGCCCGGTGACTGCTTCAACGATTGCGTGCATGTGGCGTGTGATATCGTCCATATGATATCTAACATCCTCATCCTCGGGAGGTGGTGTCTTATTGTGTCCGATGTGGTCGAATCGAATCGTGTTGTACCCTGCCCCGTTCAGTGCCTTCACCGTATCGTCGTACATGTGAAGATTGCTCATCAGAGCATGGCAAAGCAATACCGGTGGTTCTTCCCTTGGTCCCGAGCCCTCCAGCAAAGTGTAGTACTTGATGCCATCAAGACCGACTATCTTCTGGGGCATGATTAGAGACTACGGAGCACTCGATCACCGTCTGAATGTTTCGGGCACGCAGCTCCTATTGTAAAGTTCGCGCTCTTGCTGTGCGGCTGAAGGAGGTGGGTAATGTAAGTGGATCTGCTCTCTATCAATTCTATCGCTTAGCAAGGCTAAATCGCTTCAACGCAGCAGAAAGCACAACTGCAGTGTGGGGTATCACAAAATCGTCCTCGGGCAACATCACATGACTCGTCATCAAAATGAGCTGGACTGCGGTCTCTCACGCGTTGACGTCGCGTCGCGGGATGCCACAATGTTTGGTCTCTCCTCGGTACGGATGCCGAATGCTGACAGACTCTCTCCGATGCCATCGTAAATACCACCTCCAAAGCCTTGCACCACATACAAACCAGCGACCTTCATGAGCTCTCCTACCCTACCATCGTCCATGGCGCAGATCTGACCAGCGATCATCATGGTGCCTCTGCCCATCTTATCGGCGGCCATGACACTGTGCGAGAAGACTCGATCGCTTATCTTGTGCCGTCGATCGAATCGATATGCCTGACGCAGTAGCATTTGGACGTACGGCAGTATGAAAGACGCAACGAGAAATATGTGAAGGGTAGCAAATGCCACCACTCGATGTAGCACGGATTGCTGCTGCAATGCTGTTGAGTGTCGAGATTGAAGTACTGGATCTGCCCGAAGAACCAATTGCCGATCGCGAGTCTGCTCCTGTGCCAGGAAATCTGCAATCGCCTCTCGAAGAATGAGTGTCTCGGCTGGGGTCAGCTCTGCGGGGAGACCTTTGAGGATGCACGCAGTGCCATTTATGTATTGACTTCGCACTAAATTCGTGTTCTCATGCGAGATCGAGGCTTCTGCTTCTGCAAGGCGCAGGATCTGAAAGCCTGCCACAGCAAATTTCCATCGCACACCACTGGCATCTTCCTCTTCACGGGCTGGGGTAGAGCTCCCAGAGCTGGAGGGCCTGCTCGGCGACATGTCGGGATCTAACGAAGAGAACTCTAGATGTCCTTCTGATGTCTCTGAGTCGTCTGTTCTGTACGATGGTGGTGGTGAATGACTCCGCGTACTATCATGTCGGATGAAACTCATGCGTTGTGTGGTGTCATGGTCTTGCGATAATGCTCGTTTGATTGTACTGCGTATTCGTGGTAGTCTTCGTTGAATCATGGCGGCGTACAGATAAACGAAAGACGTAGGCCTGTCGCTTTCATTTGGCATCTCGGAAAGACAGGTTGGTAGGCGACTAAGTGTGGTAGAATTTCAAAAATCATGCCATCCGCATGGTGGATTTTGTGAAGTCAGGGAAACGCACAGCTTCTAGGCACTGGACATGTCAGTTGATAGTTGAAATGTCTGACTGGCCAGCTCAACAAGATTATCTTGAGTACTTAAAGGTTCCACCAAGCCGCCGAACGCTCTTTGCATGTGAACGCTGAGACCCACCACCGCCCACGTTGGGGTTCGCAACCTTGATTTGACGTGCATAAGCTTCCGCGATTTTGCGACGGACCTGTCTGGCCTATCAGGAAGTTCTTATCGCAAGCACGTTGTTGACCCTTGACCAGGGCATCTGGTGGTGAAGTCGAATCGAGGGCAGGCTATAAGGCGAAGGTCTTTGACTGCATCATCGTTGTTCCGTTCCACAACCGCGCTCTCGAAGAATGTCGACTCAGTCACGTGCACCTTCAAATTTGCCAGACTGTCTGCTCGCCGGATGGACAGAAGCCAGATATGCGGCGAGTAGAATTCAGTGCCTCAGTTTTGCTGCCAGAATCGCATGTGATTGTCGATTTGTCGTTCCCTGCGGTCGGAATTCGAGCTGTGAGAGCATTTGCATATGACAGCCGTCCAGCCTTCCTTCTCGAGCTTTTAGCGGACTGTTGTCTATCAGTACCATTATCTTTGTGCGGAAGTACTAATCCTGTCGGCAAAGTTCTTTGAAGATCGGCTCATTGACATATGTCTAACCAGAGCTGTTAGATACGCAGATTGCACATGCACAAAGGCAGCCTTGTGCCGTCAGCCTGCTTGAGTCCATTTTGTGAGTTCGAGTGGTGAATGGACAATGTTGCTCCTGCTACAAGCATAGAAACCTTGCCCAGATGCTTGTAAAGTCTCCGAACCACGAGAAAGTGCTTAGAGTACAGAGGAGTAATAGACCTGGCAAGAGGTGAGGCTCAAGAGCACTGACAAGTGGCCGCGGTCAACAGCGTGGCTCACACAGGCCATAGTCGTAGTCTGATGCTGGCATATGAGCAGGTGCCACTCTTCTTTGGTGTTCGAGAGCACAGCCGCCAGTCCGTCGCGTCGCGTGGCACGGTGCACTTTTCCGCACCCGAGACAACATGTTCAGGCCTGACTGAGATCCAAAAGGCGCTGTTGAGCATGTGTGCTGTTGGTAGTCCGGCAAGTGTATTTTGACAGACACAACGATTCAGTATGTCCCGTCAAGTGGATTTATGATTCGAAATGAGAGAATGAAAAGATGGACGCGATCATGTTTTTGGTTTACTTATTAGTTATGTAATCGATTTTAGAGTTTCGGCTCTGATGAACCGACAGTTTCGCTCTCCGTTTGTACTCCTTCAACGACGTTCATCAATTCTTCATCAAGAGCATCACGAATGCACGAAGCATCTCAGCCAGCGAGCGAGGAACGAAATTTGCCAATTGACCTCCAAATATGGTCATTCTACTTGTGAGCGGGACGCCTGCTTTCATTGTTATTACGGCCGCCAGTTTGAAGATCTGAAATTAGCTGGGATGCAGCCAAGATGGCAGCTTCGCCCCGGCTCCTGCAAAGAACTGCCCCGATATAGAACACGACGCCACAGGATTCTCGTCTAGCACCCTGCCCTGCAGACTTCTACAGCATTTCCACAGCAGCCAACTACTCTCGCGAGGCTTTTCTACGGCGGGAATTACATTTGCTATACATGGACTGGGCGTCGACATCGCCTTAGCATGAGCCCGTTCGTGGTTGGCGGATCGATCTTGCGTGCACTGTGTCTATTATGAAAGTCTCACATACATCCTGGACATCCTGACCTACAGGTTCTCTTTTCTTCATCTCCTTCGTTTTTGTGTCCTGTTTTTTGGTCTTTCGCTAACGACAATCGTCAATCTACGCTGCTTTTTGAAGTCGCTCGCTCATGGCAAAATGTATCTCGCTTGTCTCCTGTACTTCTACATACAGCTTGCCATAGCTTCTCGGATAGGTCAGTATAAATCCCATTGGCGAAGACGAGACGCTAAGCTCCCAGCAGAAGACGGGCATAGCACCATGGTCTCATCACATGCGACAGCATCGCTTTACAGCGATGCTCAACAGACCGCCTCGGCACAAATTTCAACACAAGAGGAAATCTTCCGCTCGAGCACATTCACGGAATCAAGTTCAGGTCCAACGCAGCCTGAACCTTACGCAACCACTCTACTTCCAACAGCATCAAGTAGCGAATATCCTGATTCTCCCACGGGTACAGCCGTCTCCTCAGAACAGAACACTGCCACTCAGCGACCCAGACCTGATCCTTCGACACGCCTAAATTATGGACCTACGTCAGCCTCCCGCGTGCTAAACAACTTAGCCCCAACAGAATTGGTTTCCGCCACAGATACATCTGGCCTTGTACCCACCCCACAAAGCTCCATTAGCGCCCTGCTGCAGCAACATGTAGATGCGACCTCCTTACCACCACCTTTCGCAGAGACTTCGAATGCTGCAGTCATTGTCTTTGGCCAGGCATCGGCTTCAGCGATCGCATACTCAATGTCGGGCGTTAACAACAGACCTGATGAGATTCCCAGCGCAGACATCCAGCCCACTTCCGTGCCAGTTGGAGATACTATAAGCGGCGATGGAGTTGGCAGGCTTCTTTCGGTATTCGGCCAGGTTGCAGCGACACAGGCACCTGAGCCCACCGGAGAGTCAAATGCCCTCTCTGTCTTGCTTTCAGCATTACCAAGCGATGTTGTCTCATCGTTCGCCTCGGAGTACCACGATTTTACAAGTATAATATTCCGGCCGGCGAGCACAGAACGACCAGAAACATCGGAATTGGGAGAACCCACATCAAGACCTTCGTCACGACCAACTACTTCTGAGACTTCCATGCGTCCATCTACAAGGCCACAAATGACTTCAATACCACCATTCACCTCAAGACCTACCATGAGGCCTACCACCTCACATCCGACAACGTCTTCCACACCTATCACTTCCGCCAGCTCCTCTACAACCCTATCTACCATCACTCGATCTAGCTCAACAACGTCCTCCATTGCCGCGGCGACCTCTACGGCAGCACCGACTGCAGCTCCAGCGCCACAACTGAAGAATGCATCCATTGCTGGCATTGCGACAGGCGTCGCTGCTGGTGCCGTGGTGGTCCTCATGGGTGCGTTCTTTCTCTGGAGACGTAGACAGCAAGGAAAGGCACCATTCGCCCGAAAGACTTCTCAGCGGTCAGGACGAGTGTATCCCGAAGTAGCCTGGCTCTATGATCCTGCTCCTTCTCCACCCCCGGAGGGCGAGATGCAAGACAGACACGCATCCGAAAGGGCATTGCTGAATCCTCAAGGTGGTGCGACAGAGATGACTCCCATGGCTTCAGCGCCAGGAACGCCTGAGCTCAGGCCTGCTCGACCCGAAAGTCCTCTGCTACCTCCTGTAATGCCAGCAGCTCGTGGTCATTCTCCTGGAGGCTCACCGAGCGGATCGAATCGCAGCAGCCTCGGCAGTTCATCTGGAGGTCGCCGGTCAGGAAGGAGCTCGGCAGGATCGGTGGGACGCATGGTTCCGATCTTCGAGGAGCCACGACTTTGAGCCATAAGCAGATCTGACGACAGCATCGGCAAAGTGCCATTTGCAACGGCCTGTACTATTTTGATAGCGTTCTAGCAAGGAGTTCAGCGATGACGGAAAGCCTGAGAAGAAGGGCATGCATGTTTTGTAAGATATGGCGTCGAGGATCCGGTTGCGTCGCAAGTACTGCTTACTCTGGGAGAAGGATGATACCCCATCAGCATTTGAAGTCAACGACAAAAATAGATGATAGATACCTTATGGCTGCCTTAAAATCAAAATAATTCTACAAGGCCACCTTCCAATTGTGGTATCCAGATCCAAAGGGGTGCGCTTCTGACAACGACGAGCAATATCTCCGCCTGCTTGAGACGTTCTTAGTATCGCATCGTGGTGAGATCGAGGCCGGCGCCGTACGTGTAGCTGGAAATGATCCTGTCATAAAGCGCCTCTGACTTGCACTTCACAGGACGAGACGTGGGCCGTAAGTGTAAGACCTCGGTTGCTTGAGAAGAGTTGGAGCTGAAGGAAACGATACCTGGAGACCTGGGTATCTCTCGCACTGCGGACCATGCCCATGCTCTCTCGCGTCGCATAAATCAGGTCATTTCGAAGAGAAGCGAAGATGCACGAGATCCCAGCCGTGATGCGAGTACCTGGATCACTAGCATATACGGCGAGCTAGAGCAATGAAGGCATTCAATTCCCAGGAAATTCCAACCTTGCAGAACGCACAAGAGCTCACACTGGCAGCTTTGGCTAACCTATCTCGAGGGGCTCGCGAAGCCACAGGAGTCCTCGGTTGTGATGAGAGTACCTTAGTTGCCGGCAGATCAGTTCAGCTGGGGAAAGGAAGCACTGAATCACGAGTATTTCCAGCATTGGTAAGAAATACAAGGTCTCACATCCGGAACATCAGTCAGGGTATTCCGCAACAGGACAAAGACACATGAGCCTCTGATTGCGATGAGAGTACTTTGATCGGTAGCAAGTGCGATGGGCGAGAGCGAGAGCGACAGTCATGTCCGGCACTCAGCAATTCCAGCTTTTGTGAGGTCCATGCAGACTCATATCCGTAGAAGGAGCCAGTCAGTCTCGAAAGATTCGACGACACAGGAGTGTCCGATTACGATCAAGGGAGTACGATTGCAAGTCCCGGGTCGAGCTAGAGAGACAAACGCACGAAGATTCCGGCCAAAATCAGCATTTGTGACGCAGGCCGGCTTACGTTTGCAGCATTGCCTAGCTGGTCTCGCAGAACTCCCAAACACTTTGGTCGCGGTCTCGTTAGCATGCTCGATAGTACCGCGAGCGAGCGAGACGCCGAAACGCACCCAAGAGCTGAGCAATTGCATCCTCCGTGGGCCGTACGTGGTCTCCATCCAAAGCCTCTCCCTAGATCAAGAGGGCATGCGAGCCTCTGATTGCGATTTTGGTGGTATAGTGCCTAGCTTGGAACTAGTCATGCGGCAGGGAAGGCCGGATTTCGATAACTCCAAGCCTTGGTGATCCATGATCGTGCTTGCCTCCGTCACGTAAAGTGGGCTGTTTCGAGTAAACGCAAGAGCACAGGAACCTGCAGTGGCCAGGAAGGTCGCGGGCGAGAGCCTTGTTGCGTGCTTCTATGCGTGCCTTCTGCTCGGCACGCGCATCCTCAAGCGCCTCCTCGCGCTCTGCATGCTCAGCGTCCTCTGGCTTGTCATCGTCAGGCTCCCGCTCAAGTTGTACACCACCGTCCTCGGTGAGCTCAAGTTGATCGTTCATGGCAAAGTTGAACACCACTAGTAGTAGACTCGTCGTCTGAGTCCTCCTGCCGTAGCAGTTACCTCTTGTAGCGAGCTAGAGTGTGCAATGCACTGAGCGCGAGCAGATTTCAGCCTTCGTGAACCGTACGCATACTCACATATGCAGCTTCTCCAAAGGACTTTGAGAGGACACGGCACCTTCGTCACACCTGCGACACTACAGTCATTGCCATTCGAAATGAGCTAGAATGCAAGACACACCTCAATCTCGAATAGTCCCTCAGCGTTTGTGAGTTGTTTGGGAGCCCACATCTGCAGCTTTTACGAGAGATTGCATTGAGCACGACCCTCTGATCGCCATCGGAGCACTAAAGACACTACCACCTGAAATGAGCTCGCGCGCAGAATGCTCCTCTCAGTGCGAGAAATGCCTTGGGCGACCTGTCTCAAAAGCCATGAAGCCTACACGCTTCTGAAGTTGTTCGGAGAACTGGAAGACTTTGCCGTGCTCCTTCACCTTCATGAGCACCGCTTTGACTAGATCGCAGAGGAAGGCAAGGTCGAGCTCGCCTCTGATCTGAACTTTCTCAGTCTGCTCCTCCTGGGCATCTGCTGGATCTGCCAGGTTCGGCGGTATTCTCATGACGTTCTCGACCAAGTACGCCAGGTCACCGACGTAGGTCTCGATGAAGTCGGGCTCCATTTTCTTGCCCTGTTTCTTGAATAGATCGGAGTTCGCGTTGTACTTAGAGATGGCTCTGGCGACCTGGTTCTGTATTCGGAGTGCTATGCAGAGCCCTGCATTGTCCTCGTGCACAGTTTCATGTCACCTTCTATAGCGAGCTGTTGGCGAGGAGACTCTCGAGGCGGAAGATGACGCCGCTCATGAGGTTTTGAGCCTGGGCATGTCTCCGTCAATAGACATTGTGGTATTGGTGGTACCTGGTGGTACTTGGTCGTTCTTGCGGCGCAAAATGCTTCCAGAATGGAGAAATTTCGGTCTTTGTAAGGCGCATGTATATTCACGTCTGCAGCCACGCTCGAGGACACCGAGAACATGCGATAGCGAGGGTCCAACTGGAGAATCTCGATCACTACTGCCTGAATCGAGTCAGAGTATAGAAAGCGCTAGCATCTAGGTAAGCTCAGACGTTGTGAAGAGGAAGACTCACATCTGCAGCTATCTCAATAAAATTGAGAATCAAACGATCGTCCGATTGCAACCTGAGCACTACAGTCTCTAGTGGACAGAAAAAGCGGAGGAACAGGACGAAGCAATATTCGCAGATATGCTACTGAGCTGGGCGACGAAAGTCTCCGCATACTCAGCTATACCCAAGACGCCTGCCATATTCCATAGCAGTGCGTCAAGGACTGACAAGTCGCAGGTAAGCTGGACTTGTTCAAGAGTTCTGTCCTCGCAGCTGAGCCAGTGGATCCAGCC
Source organism: Pseudocercospora fuligena (assembly GCA_014298035.1). NCBI lineage: Eukaryota > Fungi > Ascomycota > Dothideomycetes > Mycosphaerellales > Mycosphaerellaceae > Pseudocercospora > Pseudocercospora fuligena. The sequence goes on along the minus strand of JABCIY010000104.1, from coordinate 86,497 downwards.
ACAGCAACGGTTCAACAGATGCCCTCTCCTCAGGAGGTAGTCCATCACTCCGCCTTCAGCACTAAGAATCGATATTAAAAGAGGCGCACCATGATTCGCTTGGTACAGCGGAACGATAGGCGCAAGCCGGCCATCGACCGCCGTTTTGGAAAGGATTGGGGAGACTACGGCAATGATCCAAAAGCGCTGTGAGGAGATAGGTACTTCGGGAACGAACATTTATGAAGCATACCAGGGCTCACACTAGTGATATCTACTGCCTATCTCAACGACATTCAAGAGCATATGACACCTCGATTGTAACTTGGGCACTACAGTGATTTGCACCCGAGACGAGCTAGAGTACCAAGACCTGGTTAACATCGAGTATTTCCAGACTCAGAGAAGCGTTCATATGCTCACATTTGAAACTATCTTAAAGGCACGAAATGACATATAATAACCTGATTGCGACTTGAGTACCGTCATTGCTAGTAGATCGAACGAGTCGAGTGGTAAAATACAGCGATATTCGAGCGATTTTGTGAAGCGTATGACGGTTCACGTTAGTAGTATCTGCTGTCAATCTCAATGACATTAGGAAGCGTAGAATACTCTAGTTGCTATCCAAGCACCACAGTCATTGGCGCTCGAAACGAGCTTCAGTATCAAGAAGCATCCGAGTCAGAGAGGCGTTCATATGCTCACCTTAAAGCTATCTCGAAGGAACTTGAGGGCACCCAATGTCCTAATCGCGACCCGAGTACCGCCGTCACAAGTGGGTAAAACGAGTCGCAGTGTAAAATTTAGCAAGATTCGAGTACTTTGAAGCTTTTGTGAAGCAAATAAGGCCTCACACCATCAACATTTGCAGCTAACTCGACCAGATTCGAGGGCGCATAGTCCCCTGCTCGCAGTCCGAACACCAGAGTCACAAGCAATACGAATGAGCTGAAGGCGAAAATGTACGAGAATCAACCAAGTTCTTATGCCATGTCTACCAAAAAGTACCATTTACCAGAGGACCAGCCTCTAAAACAAGAGTACAAAACGCTCGAAACCCCACCAAAAACGCTCAAAATCTCCTCTCCTCTCCAATCCTAGTTCTCTCTCTGCCTGAAACGCTGCAACAACTTTCTGTGATACCATGGATCGCAGACCTGGCAGTAGTAGTCGAGATCCTTACCGCTCTCCTTCTTTGGCTCCTTGTCCTCGCCAGTCATACACTGAGCATGCTGCCAGACATGACACTCTGGAGTCTCGCAGCCAACCCAGATCTCGCAGCCGCGAGGAGCATTGTAGTTGCCGCAGACACAGCGCACAGGACCATCGCCGTCAGTGATAGACTGCTGCTCATCGGCGTCGAAGTTGCGGCGGTCGAAGAACTCTGGTGGGAAGTCTGGGTGTTGCGTAGCGGGAAGATTGGCGCGAAGTTTCTGCAGGCGGCGACGAGCGGCTTCTCTGGCTTGACCTCTGCTTCTTGGAAGGATGTCGCCGGACATGATCTTGTCGTAGTCGACATGGAAGGCAGGAGGCGCGGCTTGAGCGGTCTGCTTTGCTGGAGCCTTGAGAGTCGGCTTCTTGATGGCGCGAGCAGGAACTGGAGCAGGAGCGGCCTCTGTCTTGGCGCGCTTGCGAGGTGGTGGTTCTGGAGAGGACTCCTTATTTGAGTCGCTGTGGTTGGATTGAGTCTCGTCGCTGTCCTCGTCGTCGCCGTCTACTGGTGCGGCACGCTTGAGGCTCTGTGGCGTCTTGACTGGTACTGAGATGGGGCGATTGCCGACTGCGGCAACGCCAGAATGCGCGGAATAGTGTGGTGGCTCTGCAGCGGAAGAAGCGCTCATTGCTGGTGTGGCGGGAGTGTCTTCGCGCGTGATGGGTGTTGGAATGAAGCCAGGATACCATTCGTCGGCTGGGTAGCCTTGGAAGTCGTCGAGGCTGTCGGTGTTGGTGGTGGTGGAGAATGGGAGCAGCGGGTCAATCTCGCAGACCAGCTCGCGAGCGCGCACCTGCTGCGCGGAGAGAGTCTCTTGCTGGCCGGCAAAGACCTCCTTTCCAGCGCTCTCAATGCCAGGGAGCAGCCTGGTTGCGCCTCGAAAGGCAGGGTGGTTGCCCAGGAAGCCGAGGCGGCGCTTGGTGTACTCTTTGAGTGAGTACCACTCGTTGATCACTCGGCCATCGCCTTCGAGGCGCTTGGCCTCCGCGACTGCGGCCAGATTGGTGATGGCGGCCATGGTGCTATGGCGGCGGCGGAGCTGTTGTGGTCGTGGTGGTGGTGTTGCTGTCCTTCTCTGGTGGTCACTTGAGGCTGCTGATGTGGTCTCGAAGATGTGAGAAAGGCTGTGGGAATGTGAGTAAAACAGAAAGAAAATAAGAAATTTGGCGGCTTAAGAGTCGAGACGAGATGAGACCGTGCGGGAGCTCACCTCTGAGACTATTGTTCAATTCAGTGAGAATGGTACAATAGTCGTGCCACAGTGACAATAGCAGAGCTATACAAGCACTTCGCTTCTGAAACATACATACTATTGTGCTTGGTGGGAGCGGCTGACCGCCCCTATTGTGGTTGCCGGTGAGGATGTTTCATGTGAATGAGTGAATGTGAAAGGGTGACGTCACACTTCAACGGCCAGCGTATTTTCGAAAGGCCACCCTCTGGCTGCCACGCGAAGGCGTAGGGGACAATAGCAAAGCCAGTCGTAAACACCACGGTGCAGCTTTGCGGAGCTGAGAATGTGAGTTTGCACGCAAGCTGCGCAGTTCACCCGCACGGTGTTCCTGGCACTTCCAGCAGCTCGCAGATTGGAGGGCGAGCGAAGCGGCAACGACGCAGTCATTCCATTGACTCCAATGAAGCGTCTTGGAGCGAAATATCTTTCTGCGCCAGTGAGTTGTGCTTCCCGCGAAGCATTGCCACACAGTTGGAAGGTGTTACCAGGAAATTTGCAGTACACCATCTGCTTCGTCAGAAGGCACATGCTGTGGCCGGCAGTCTTTTGGCCATAGTCCTGCAATTTGCAGCCGATGTACAGCACTGGACCTCTATAGCGCTGCTCTCTGCTCATTGCTTTCATGGCCATAGTGCTGCTTCCGCTCGCGCCGTGTCGGCATCAGGACAAAATCACGACCAAGTGCCAAGAGGTTCGAAGATCGGCGCTGTTGTCGGCGTGCTCAGCATCTTGATGAGAACTCGCTGTCAAACGGTGGCCGTTGAACACATGCTCTGGTATTATATGAGCCACCTTTCGAATGCTTTGCAAAGACACAATATGGCACCAAGATCCAGGACCAAATCCATCTACGAGCCGATCTTTCAGTAGAGGGTGTGCGAAGTATCGTTCCTCCCACTATAGGGCCGTGCGCTGGAGTCCGAGAGAAGTGCGGAAATGTCAAAGAACCAGAACACCAGATTCGGACCTGACTGCTATTCTCTCACGCTTTTAGAAGTATTCGGCTGTCAGTGGTCGCGGTCCGACACAATTCATCTAGGGCCGTTCCAAGCTTCCGCAGAATATGTTCCCGGATGGTAGAGGTCAGATACACCTGCAAACATGCATCGGCAACTTTGTTCATTCGAGATGGATGATCCGGACGACTAGCTGGAGAGGATGTTGATTCGGCTGTCTTGCTAAGTATACACTCCGTTGGTGACCTAGCGGTGGGCGACGCGATAAAGGCTCTGCGGCCGCATTTCTGTCTTTTGAGCATTTCGCTTCGGAACAGCGTGCTGACATTCTTTGCGGCTTGTTATTCATGCCGTAGTGAGCCGATAGACTGAAGTCTTTCTTCTAATGGGAAAGCTTGCGGACACGAGCATACGAACACGATGCGGCCGCGTTTCGGTGCGAATTCCAGTTCCGAGAGATGTAGGCTCAGCTATTACAAGTCTGCCCAAGTGAGGTGAGCGACTTTGCAAGAGTGTGTCTTGAGAACCTTTGTTGGGTGACGCGACTGGGAGTCAGACCCTCGACTACGGCAAGGCAAGTGCGAAGCCTGACTGCCTTGAACTGTGAAGAAAAGGAGGCTGATCTATGAATGCAAGGTTTTGTCTGTGCTCCAAGCCCATGCTGTCTTGCTGGTCAAGCACTCCCATGGCATGCTTCGGAAAATGTTTCGGAACATGTTGCATGTTGTTGTCGCGGTGAAAAAGATGCCAAGTCGCGACACCCGAAAGAAACCGAGCGGCGTCATTGTCTTCGGTATCTTCACTCGTCAACTTTTAACACCTCGAATAAAGTATTGCCATCACCAGCATCGGAAAAACACCACCGCCTCAAAACGGTTTCCGGTGTGCCTGACTGCGATGCTGAAGAAGCCATGGGCAGCTGCAAGTGATGGCAGGAGGCCCTGCACGGAGCGAAACCTTGGCAAAAACGCAGATGCAGCAGAGAATGCCACGATCTACGCAGGATCCAGCCTTGCGAGGCATGTAGGAAGGGAGCCAAGAGTTTAGGTGCATAAGAGGCCTGGATGAAGATATACTGACAAAGGGCAGACATTGATAAGTCAGTGCCGCTGAAATGTCGCCTACAAGAGAAGCGGGAGCCCTACTGAGCCAAGCCGCAGCAGGATTTATGTGAGAGGCCATGAGCTTGAGGCGACCACGCGACAAGAATCACAGACCTTGGCCATCGAAGTCTGATTAGCCGATACTAGGAAGAACGTGGCTCGCTTCTAAAGTCGTTGAAGTGAAGCTGTCAACATCCTCGCAAACGCACGCGGGTGCACGCTTTTGGAAGATTTGCACCAATCGTTACACGCAAACCTGGACACGGCATATGCAGCTTTAAGAACTGCCGTGCAGTTTCAACATCAACCGGACAAGGCGCGCCTCCCGAGGTCACCAAGATATGGACGACATCTCATAATCAATGGCAGATGGATTTTGGGCTCGTGTCAGCTGCCGATTTATGGAGCCGACTTGTTGGCCTACTGCATCCTTCGTAGTTTACTCCGCATCCGAAGTCGTCCCCAGATGGGCTTTTCAGCCTACTGCAGCTTCTCCACGATCATCGACGCCGGGTTGGACCAGGATCCTGGTTGCTTAGCACTTGCGGCACTGTGTGCGTCGCTTAGAGGATCGTGCGGGCTGGAAGGCGGATGGTCGATCAGCAGCGGCCACGCGGTGTTGGACGAATCATCGTGACAAGTGCATATTGATGGCGTTGAGTCCAGACTGAGAGGGACAAATAGCCGTCCTTGCAACAGGTTGTCCATGGGTCTCGTTCCGTGACAGGAGCCATGACTCCTCGCAAAGATATCGCAGCGGCCTTCCCGTGAGTTTGACGTGCTCTGACCTTAAATAAGCTTGCCTCCCAGCTGTGCTTCCCTGTAAGCACTCGCGACGTTGCTGGGGACGCCGGGACACAGAGCAACATCCATCAGGAACCCCTTTCTCGAGTGATATTAGATTCCCACACTTCTTGCATCCCTCGTGGCACCCTGATCCGCAGGCCTAGTCGGCACGGTCGTCAGTTAATAAGTACAGCAGCCATGGAGATGAACACGAATGCTAGGGCACGTACTTCCCAATGGCGCATACATTGTCCGCCGAAGACATTCCACTGACGAACTTGAGAATACAGGAGCTCCATGAGCTGGAAAATGAGCTACACGTTGATATCGTGCCGGGCACGGAGGTCATGACAGATGTCGGCTCGCACCATTTCGTCAAGGGCAAATCTCATGTTCTGGTTCCTCAGCCATCGGACGACAGGCACGATCCTTTGAATTGGAGCCCATTCTGGAAGTCATGTTGTATCATAGCCACGACGATGGTGACATTCACCCAGGGCTTTGGACCTCTCGCACTGGCACCCATGTTCCCATCGTATATCAAAGAATTCGACTCTGATCTGCACCATGTGGTCAAGTTCACTGGTGTTTGCATCTTGGTCTTGGGCTTTAGTAACTTCATCTGGTACGACATCTTGCGGCGAATTGAGGTTCTTGGGCTGACAGTGCTTGCAGGGTGCCGATCAGCACATCATGTGGACGACGACCGGTCTTCATCCTCTCCCAGCTCATTTGCCTTGCCTCGTCGATATGGCGAGCGAAAGCGACAACATACGGACAGTTCATGGGAGCTTGCGTATTGAACGGTATTGGTGCTGGTCCAGCAGAGACGATTCAGCCCCAAGTCATCGCCGACATATTCTTCCTGCACGATCGTGGCTTTTGGAACACACTATACTGGGTGGCCTACATGGGCAGCTTGATGGTTGGGCCAGTAAGTCTTGCTATCTCGATTCAATGCGTTCCGCACTGACAATTGCAAAGATCGTCTCTGGAGTCATGGACCTCCACACTGGATGGCGAAGCTTTTGGTGGCTCAACGCAGGCATCATCGGTTTGTCAATCCTGATGGTCATCTTTATGTTCCCTGAAACAAAATGGCATCGCGCGCATCCGGACGAGTTCCTTACAGACAATGCTGTGAAGACAGTTGACACGAGCTCAAAGAACTCAAGTTCTGCCGACAATGTCGAGGTTCGTGCACTATGCCACACATACAAAGGAAAACTAATTCCTTACGTACAGGCGCTTCCCTCCCAGCGGCGCTACAGTACGCTTACTGACTTTAATCAGGACGTCGAGAAAACCGGCATCACCAGAGTTCAAACTCATCATGAGAATGAAATGTCACGACAAGACACCGCCGCCAGAGACCCGTGGCTCGGCAAAGGTGCCCCAAGCAGACTGCAATGGGGCGTGTATACCCCAAGCCCGAACCCGCTCAAGAGCATGCTCCTCGACGTCTGGATTCCTTGGAAGCTCTTCGCTTTCCCGATCGTCGAGTTCTCCTCCTTTGTCGTGTCCTGGTCATGCAGCTCTTTCCTCACGATCAACCTCACACAATCTCAAAACTTTGCTGCGCCGCCCTATAACTTCAGCCCGCAAAGCATCGGCTTCATGAACTTCGCTATTCTGGCTGGCGCGATGATCGGCCTTTTCACAGCTGGACCCCTCAGTGATTGGGTCAGTGCTCGTGCTACCAAGAAGAATCGTGGTATTCGTGAGCCTGAGATGAGATTGCCTGCCATGAGTACGTGTGCTCTCTCAACTTGTGTAGCTTCCATTACTGATATGTCTGTGTAGTCCCCTACGTCCTCATCATGATCCTCGGCAACTTCATCGTCGCATTTGGCTACGAACGCAAATGGCGCTGGGAAGTCATCGTCATCATCGGCTTCGCTTGCGCTGGTATTCAGGTCGCTGCAATCCCCGCAATGGCTACTACTTACGCTGTCGACTCTTACAAGCCAGTCGCTGGCAGCTTGATGGTCTCCATCACTGTGAATAAGAACCTTTGGGGCTACGGATTTGCCGTATTCATCACGCCTTGGGTCATGAAGTCTGGCTTCGTTCCGCCGATCATGACGAACATGAGTCTTACTACTTTGTGGTGCTCTTTCGGAATTTTGTTTTACTACTGTGGCAAGACGTTCAGAAGATGGAGCAAGAACGACTCTGTACATCGGATGTAGGAATATGGGTCGCATATCACGGAGCATCATGAATTTTGTAGCAGATATGATACGATATACGGTAGAGCGTCACAATCATTCAGTCAATGAAGACTAGCAACTCCTGGACCTGATTACGTCTGCGTTCCCCAAAATTTGCAGAGAATGAGGATTTACAAGACCTTTCACGCGTCCAGACTGTTGTACATTGCTCATTGGAAAGTACTCTGGCAAGGACCTATGCGCATTCATTCCGCTCGATCTAGATTCCGCAGCCTCGTGTGACGGAATTAGTCCAGAAAGTCGGCAAGTTGTACAAGCACAAGCAATTGACCGTGAGCATAAATCTTGATCAAGGCATGATCTATTCCACTAACGACTGTAAAGGATCCTCACTCGTGGCCGTCCGATGCTTCGACCACGTATGAGGAAAGCTTCAGCGTCTCTGCAGATGTCGGAGGCGGTTCCTTTGCCTCAGTCGGGCTAGGTGTATCCGAGAGTGTGACATTCGGTCAGAATCATCACTGTCCAGCTGAAGAGGAAAAGACCTCGTGCGTCTATGTTGCAATTGGCTATATGCAGGTAGGTGATGGTTATTCCTCGTCTGACCTCCAGGTATATGGCGCTAACGGCATGCCCTTGCACAGTATCTGGTCCATGAGTGCCCAAATCTCTGTGGATCGACCAAGTGCAATGAAGCATATTCCATCAAAGCACCTCTCAAGGAACGAGATGTCACCTACTATTGCAGGTACGATGAGGGACCCGCAGGCAAGAACTGTCCTCGTTTGGGCCATGAGTTCTGGAAGCAGACCGAGCCCTCATGTGCTGGTGGTGGACCAAAGGTCAAGCGCTGCTGAATTCGCAGCAGTATGGGATAGCTCTGGTGCTGAAGAATGAGGTGCTCGGCGAGCGGATGTCACCCCTCCATCATGCGATCTTGGACTAGAATCTGAGAAGTTCTGAATGAGGCCACGGAGCGCCTAGTAGATGACTTATGACTTCCTTCGTAAGGAGTATCATTTTCATTCAATGGCAAGCTCCTCTTCATCACCGATCGGCGCTCATCATATCCACAATCATCCTTGCTCTTTCGCCTCCGAGATACTGCGTCTCACCTTCCATCTCATCAAGTTCGACACTGGCATCATAAGCTCGTCTGACCGTATCTTCCTCGACCTTGACGCTGCCCTCCACAAGCGCCCTAATGCAACCAGCCACTCTCGCTATCTCTCTTCTTGTGTCTGGACTGATCTCATCATTCTGGCTGGAATACATGCCGATGTTGGCAGTTTCCTCAAGCCTGTTGATACCCACCTCTTGGCTCGATTGCTCTTGCACGTGCTTTTCGATCCACACGTATCCGTTGACGCCCAGCATGACATCTACCTCCCCTCCGCGACTTGTCTGCAGCGTGAAGATCTGCCTCTTACTCCTCACAACGCCCATGCCTCCGCCCATGCCACTGACGGCCATGAAGTATCCATTTCTCAGCTTTCCATACTTCAGAGACCGCGTGTGCAATGCCGCGCTGCCGTCTTGAAACAAGCTCTGCACCTCCGCCACGATTAACTCTCCCTCGCCAAAGAAGGAGCGAATGTTCAGCTCATCTACGCTCGTTCTCTTTCGCAATGCACCACCAGGCAAATTGATAGAGCTCAATTGTAAGACTGCCAACACTGGCGCCGCAACATCGACTTTCCACCTTCTGCTCTGCACCTCTACAATTCTGCCAATCACCAAATCTCCAATTTCAGGATTATATCGTGCTCTCAATGGCACGACTGAAATTAGCTTGTTGGTTTTCTGAATTGTGCCAGCCAGTGTTGACCGAATCGCGGCGGCGGAGTCATTCGCAGCGGCGAACGTTCCATGACCGCGCATCCATTGCGTGTCCGCGGTAATGATTTGGCCCGGTGTTATGATTTGGGTGGATTGCGAGTGGCCAGAGGGAAGGTTGTCAATGTCCATGGAATCGCCATCGTCGGAGGATTCGTCGTAGTCGTCGTCATTCGTGTTCGCAGGCGGCGCTGCTGGTGTCGGCGGCAATATCGTTATAGCCATTGCGTTGTATGAGTTCAAGTTTCACATGCAAAATAATTCAAACGCGATGTAGTTCTACGTCAGACCCTTGTCGGCAAGCGCGTGGGGCGGAGACGGGACGCAAACTGAGGCAACTTCAATCTTCCACCATCGACAACATCGACATCCTCATTTGTGAGACAAGATGTTGCCATCGTCAGGCACAAGCTGATCAGGACTCTATGCGATCCTGCACGAAGTCGCGATGATACAAGCCATACTGAAATTCCCCGCCGCGGCCCACGAGTTTCAGAAGAATTGGACTCAACAAGAGGCGTTGTGCAACAGCATAAACAAGCTCACAATCACGAGATGAAGGAACGGCAAGCGATGCTCAACACGGTGATAAAATGCTAAGGCCAGAGAGTTCAAACCAACTACAACTGCGAACTTCGCAGTCGAGCTTCATGAAACCATTGAGTCCCCTCCGACTTCGCTTGGCTGCTCATTGTTATAGCATGCAAACGTTCGGCGATGCGAGACATATCTCCGGTCGCTGCGCTCTCGCCTCGATAGACGTGCAATTGGTCATTCACAGAAATGCACGTTCACATTGTCGGAAAGCTCTTCATGGACATAAATTACCGACTTGCAAGGACAACCCGGAAGAATAAGTTGACTATGTCTCCTCATTCTTCGCTGCTCATTTACCGCTTTTGTTTCAGCTCAGATATCGGGGCAGCTAATCAACATGCCAGAGACACCCGGCAGTAAATGGTCCCCAGAGCCAAGAGTCATCGAAGCAGCACGAACCGATGCGGACCAGATACTCCGGTAGAAGCCTTTTTGTAGTGGCTAGCGCTGAGATATACGCGCAGCATTCGCAGGCAGTATCGAGACTACGCACGGGAATTCTTGGTGAGACTCGCAGGCCACTAGCCACTTCAAACTGGCTGATACCGGAGTACAGACAGCCGGCGAACCAGCGACGAAAGAGACCCAGGTTGAGATTCAGCAGTCGTCAAAGAATGATGAGGCCGACAACTGTGTGCTCGGTGAACGTGAGAAGATATCTCTGATGATGCTGGCATCATTCTCCGCCCTGATCTCACCAATATCAAGCAGCATTTACTTCCCGGCTGTCAACGATCTTTCTCGAGATCTCCATGTGTCAGTCTCATCCATCAACTTGACAATCAGCACGTATCTGGTGAGTTCCCTTGCCATTAGGATACTCATGTCACTACTGATCGTGATGCCAGATCTTCCAAGGCATTGCTCCGTCTTTCACAGCAGCCCTCTCTGAGGCTTATGGTCGCCGTCCAGCTTACATGCTTTGTTTTGTCGTGTATCTGGGCGCCAACATAGGCCTTGCCTTGCAGAATGATTACGCAGCTCTACTTGTGCTGCGCTGCTTGCAAAGCTCGGGCAGTAGCGGGACCGTGGCTCTTGGAAGTGCTGTGGTGGCTGATTTGTCGACACGAGCAGAGAGAGGAAAGTACATTGGCTACGTATCGATGGGCGTGACTCTAGGTCCCGCTTTAGGACCTGTAGTTGTGAGTGCAATTCTTCGCCTTTGTGAATGACTTACTGATTCGATTGACGCTCAGGGAGGCCTTCTAGAACATTTTCTGGGCTGGAGATGGATATTCTGGTTCCTCGTGATATTTAGTGCCACTTTCGGACTCATCATGGCAATGCTGTTTCCTGAAACTTGTCGATCCATTGTTGGTAATAACTCGATCAGACCTCCACGCTGGAACCGGTCGCTGTTGCAAGTCATCTAAGAAAGACCTTCGTCACAAGCCTCGCCCTGCCGAGGAACTCAGCACTCTTCAGAAAAGGAGAAGGCACCCCAATCCCATCCATTCGCTAAAGATACTCAGCAATCGCGAAACCTGCATTATCGCATTGTATGGCGCATCGCTATTCGCAGGCTACTCATCCGTTCTCAGTGTTCTCACTTCACAGCTTCAAGAACGATTCGGCTTCAACTCTATTCAGATCGGCTTGTGTTACCTCCCGCTTGGTGCTGGAAGCCTCACGTCACGTCGAACAGTCGGGTTCCTTCTGGATCGCAACTTCAGAAGAGAGGCTGGAAAGCAGGGATTGGAAATTGTGAAGAATCGACAGCAAGACATCTCCAAGTTCAACATTGAGAAGGCTCGGATCATGATCACAATGCCATTCGTCTTAGGCGCGTGCGTCTTCATCATTGCGTATGGATGGACCATGGAATTCAAAACATCACTGGCGGCGCCGCTCGTCATGCTGTTCTTTGTTAGTCATTTAACAACTGGCGCTTTCACATCACTGAATACGCTGGTGACAGATATCAACCGTGAGCAGCCGGCAACAGCGAGCGCGGCAAGCAACCTTTGTCGCTGTCTTCTTGCGGCCGGTGCTGTGGCTGCTGCTACTCCAATCATAAATGCTATCGGCATAGGATGGGCATCGACGATATGTGCTTTCGTATGGGTTGCTTGCTCTCCGATGATCTGGTTGGTCTACACTCGTGGACATCGATGGAGGAAGGAGAAAGCTGAGAAGGAGGCAAGTCTTTCATAGCAGAATGCAACAGCGTGTTGCAGACTTTCGAAAAGGATGAGTACCTGCTCGAATGTCTATTCACCCGATAAACGTTTGTGCTACTACGCCCTGCCTATGTTAAGTCTTGGCAGAACGCGGTGGAACGTGCGTTCGTCGTGCAGATCTGGAAACCTCGGCTGGACTGGTAGAAGAGCAAACCATTACCAACAAATCTTTCACATCTATCAGTGCATCTGTGTACCATTGAGCACACCTGCGCAATATGACATTGATCTATCGTGCATCTAGCAACGTGGATCTGACGCGATGTACGCGTTAAACGATGTTCTGCGCGACACCAAGAGAATATCTAAACTAGCAACATGAGAATGGGTGCATTATCCGTCTTTCATGGCATCCTCATGGCCATCACATGGCAAGGCGTGCGTTGTGATAGATGGAAGACATCCGGTAGGCGTGTGGTCTCGATGGCTTGAGATCCCCTCCTCTTATCTGCAGGCCGGTACTTGCAAAATCGCCTATCTTAAGCTGATGCCAGCCACAATCGCTTACAGCAGGATCGCTTTATCAATATGCCCGGCATATACTCGGATATGTTCCAGCATCTCGGTTCTGGGCCAATGCTACATATCTCGACCGCAGACAATGAGCAGGGAACAAGAACGCACCGCAAAGACATCTATACCTTAGGATACTGACATGGCAACCACCAAATCTGGTCCTGGTGTGACCGAGGACCACATCGAACCTCAAGTCTTCGATCATGACACTATCCACGAGAAAGGCGATGAGCGGGAAGCTCACGAGATTTTCCAGAAATCTACAGATGGTGTCGACTTTCGCACGGTATCATGGCCTCGAGCAACGATCATCTTCCTCAAGATCCAATTCGCGATGTCGATCTTGGCAGTACCTGGTGCTCTCGCTACACTAGGAGCTGTCGGCGGTGCTCTTTCCATCGTAGGCTGGGAGGCGCTCAACACATACACGGCGGTCATCCTAGGAGACTTTCGTAACCGACATCCAGCATGCCACACTCTGGCAGACATGTGCGGCATGCTTTGGGGACGAATCGGCAGAGAACTGGTCAGCGTTCAGATTCTGGTCGCTCAAGTCCTCATCACCGCGGCTGGCATTGTGTCATGCTCAACAGCATTTAATGCGCTCTCGAATCATGGCGCATGCACTGTGGTCTTCAGCTTCGTCTCGGCTGTACTCATCACCGGCTTCTCTTCCATAAGGACCTTCTCGCGACTAGGCTGGCTGACGTGGGTGGGCTTCTTCACCTTTTTCATCGCGGTTTTCATCTTTGTCGTGGCAGTCACTCAGCAGGATCGCCCAGCAGCTGCACCGCCGACTGGCGACTTCGATCTCGGGTGGACTGCTATTGCTTATCCAGCCTTTGCTGCTGGCATTACCGCCAGTGCCAACATCTTCATCTCCGGCAGCGGTTCCATGATGTACTTGCCAGTCATCTCAGAAATGAAGAACCCACTTGAATACCGCAAAGCCTGCTTGGTTGCCAGCTTCTTTGTCGGGTCAATTTACCTCAGCTTCTCGCTCGTTATATACAGATGGTGTGGCGTTTGGATCGCTACACCTGCTTTCGGCAGTGCTGGAACACTTTTCAAGAAGATCTCTTATGGCGTCGCATTACCTGGTCTCGTGATCGGAGTGGGCATCTACCAACATGTTGCCGCTAAGCTCATCTTCGTTCGCGTGCTTCGCAACACTCATCAGTAAGTCTGTAAAACTGACCCATAGAAATCGTATTGACCACCTACAGTCTTCAAGAGAGCACAGTGATCCATTGGACCACTTGGCTTGCATCCAACCTGATCTTAGGCGTTCTCGGATTCGTCATCGCCGAAGCCGTGCCAATCCTCAACTACCTTCTGGGTTTAGCAGGCTCGCTTTGCTTCGCGCCATTCTCGCTCATCTTTCCTGCCCTACTCTGGATGTATGACTACAGAGGCTATCGCTCAGGAAGTGCGGGCCAGAAGGTTATATATGGCCTCCATATCGTAATCGTCCTAGTAGGACTATTCATGGTGATTGGCGGAACGTAAGTACAACGAGTAGTAACAGCTAGGTTCACGCTGACACAGCCTTCACAGTTACGGCGTCGCTTTGTCCATCAAAGAAGCCTACGCTACCGGAATAATTGGCAAGGCATTCGACTGCTCCGACAATTCTGGATCTGTACCAAAGGCTTGAGAACCCAGACATTGGACTTCAAGACGTCAAGCATTTTTTAGCTCAAGCAGCCTTTCCCTCTTCCAGGTCGCTAGCTTCCTTTGCCCTCTTCTCCTCTTCCATCTTCCTATAGAATGCCTTGCCTCTTTCCTCAAACGCTCGCATCGCTTCAGGATCCATAAGCATTTCTCTCTGATGCTTATCTGGCACCTGTCTGCCTTTCTGGACACCCGGTCTCTCGAGCATTCTCTCTTCCCACGCTTTCAACGCCGGAAATTCATCAAGAGGACTTTTCGGATAGTCTTCGCCACCCAACGACCACCGTGCGAGTGCGACCCAGCCCCAATGAGCAATATCTGCAATGGTACACTTATCCCCAACCAGATACGGAAGTCCCGTATCACGGAGATGCTTGTCGAGAACACCATACAGCCTCTTGGTCTCCGTTTGATACCGCTCGATGGCATATGGTATTTGCTCTCCAGCGTATCTGAAGAAGTGATTGGCTTGACCTTGCATTGGTCCCACGCCTTAATCTCATCAACAGCCAGGTCAATCACCGATCCAGAAGTGTCGAGTCATTCCTACTCACCAGCATTCATGAAGAAAAGCCAATTATTCGTCTCGATCCATTCCCTGGAGCCGCTTGGATACGAGATCTTATGCTCGGTATCATACCTGCCCACAAGATACTGCATAATACTACCACTTTCGAAGACCCGAATCTCCTTGCCATCGGAGAAAGTGTCGGTGATGGCTGGGATCCTCATGTTCGGGTTGATATCTTGGAACCATTCGGATTTTTGTTCGTTGTTGGCGACATCGACTTTCCGGACTGTGTATGGGATGCCGAGCTCTTCGAGCGTGATGGAGATTTTGATGCCGTTTACTAAAAGACGGTAAGAGCAGAATGTCAGCGGATATTCCAGAAGAACGGCGCCAAAGCTTACGCGTTTGTCCGGTGTAGAGAGTGATGTTTGGGGAAGACATGCTGGCGTCGACTCAAGATATGAGTGACTGTATGGAAGTCCTAATAACTCAAAAGACTCAGGTTGCTAAGCTGTACAGCGCGCAGGGGTATTTGTTCGTTCCTGCAGAATCCTTCGACTCCATATCATTAGTCAGCTCATGCATGCAAGTGGATCGCCGGTATGTTGCACAAGACACCAGACGTCGAACGCGAGCTGAACCATTCCATCGAGACTCATCCAAGAAGAAGGTGATAACATGAGACTAGGTATGACTCAATATGCAGTTCTCAGACCTTGCTCAAGGCAGTCGAGAGCGTCTCCCAGCAAAGCAAAAAAAAGTATATATATATATATATGGTCCCACTACGAATCGAACGTAGATCTCCTGCAACCTGAGAAGCCCCCAAGATCCCAACAATTGTTTGAACATGATACCCTAACGGAATACCAGAAGTAGAAGCCCCCAAGATCCCAACGATTGTTTGAACATGATACCCTAGCGGAATACCAGAAGTCGAGTGACAAGCAGGCAGTCGCGGGAGGGGTGCGCAGTGCTACAGACAACTTAACGTCCAACACTGCGTCCCACACGTGCTTTCAGGCAGGTATGCTTTCCATTGCACCATGGAACCGATTTGTGCAGGAAGTGAATTCTCAGCTGTATTTGAGGCCTACGTCGCTTGTTGGTCTGTGCGCAAAGTAAGGTTGATTGGCATGTGATGGACGTAGGATGACGAAATGATCGGACATCGAAAAGCATTGATGGTCTCACAGCCAATTGAACGCAGTTTTCTCCTACTGATGAGAAGTCGGCTACTACAGTAGCAGACGACATTCTTGCTTGCGCCTGACGACAGCTGCCTTGCAGCAGCTGATATCCGGAGGTAAAGCAGCGCGATCGTCCAACTTCGCCGAGATGTGCTCACCTTTACACCATAGGACCGAAGCGATAAGAAACGATAGTTGTTTCGTAGCTCAAGCTGGCAATTACATGTACATTGGAAAAGATCCATAAAGTTGAGCTGTATCACCTGAGTTTGTGCTAAACACTAACACCATCGGCGAGAGCCGTCTCAAGCAGCATCAGAATTACATTGAAGGGCTTCCGGCGACAATCCAAAGTATTGAGATTGTGCTTCCTCCTGCTCTCGCCTCACAAGAGAGCCACGATAGCCATACCAGCGCCAAGCAAGCCTCCAGCGACAGCAAGCGGAGCCTTAGTCTGCAGTGCACCAGCCTCAAGGGTAGTGCTCGTACCCGTTGCAGTGATGGTGGGACTTCGAGTAGCTTCAGCCGTTGTGGCAGAAGTGATCGTCGATCCAGCAGCTGCATCAATCTCATCAGTATTCTCATCCAATGGACCTTGGACAAGTAGCACTCACCATTTGTAGTGACAATCGTAGAAATGCTGGAAGCAATAGCACCAGCTTCGCTCGCGATTGTGGAGACAATCGATCCAGCCTCGTTGGTCGCAACAGTATAGACATTGTTGCCGACAGAAGTGACGAAGGTATAGATCTCGCCATTGATTGATGTAGCCTCGCTGTAGAGGCTTCCAGCGATCGACGTGGCGAGGGAGTATTGTGAACCAGCAATTGAAGTTGCTTCGCTCCATATCTTGGGACCAACGGACTACGATAGTCATGATCAGCCACTTGACAGGATATAACTCGGACGTAAATACTTACCGAAGCTATACTCGCTGCATTTTCACCATATACCGAAGCGATGCTTGCAGCCGCAGAAGCAGCAGTCTGTCCAGCACGTATACCGGCATCAGCAGCGTTTTGACCTGCTTGACCTGCTTGATTGGCAGCATCTTGACCTGCTTGGGCGGCGTCTTGACCAGCTTGTATGCCTTGATTGGCTGCACTGATTCCTACGTTCGCTGCATCCTGTCCAGCTTGAATGCCTGCGTTGGCGGCGTCGATGCCTGCCTGCACTGCTGGATCTTGATCTGCTAATGAGCAGGCGGCAAGTGCGAGGAGAAGCTGGAATCGAGCTGGCAGAAGCATTTTCGCTAGTTGACTTTGCTGTCTGGATCCGGCGGTAGATGCTCAGGCTTGAAGAGCTGGGCTGTAAAGCTGTTTTCCCACTCGATATTTGCTTTGAATGGTCGTCATGGTAGATCTCGCCACAGGGCAAAATTATTATAAGAAGTGAAGTGATAATAGAGCCGCGACATCCTGCGAATCCGAAGCACAGCGACTGGTTCATGTTCGCAAGCCTGAACAGCTGAGCCTACGAAAGCCACAGGTACGCTTACGTATATGCCAGGATGCTTCTTGTTGACGAACGGTTTAGCCAAGGCCTGAACGAAAGCGGGCGAGGCGCCATCCGGATCTTCTATGCATAAGCTCGTGTACAAGCTCTCCCACTAAGTGGCACAAGCAGGAACGAAGCTTGAACGAGAGCTCTCCTTGAAATGTTTCAGGCTGAGCCGTGAAACCTCATTCCTGCCTTTGTCGACATTGTAATCGACGTGTTACCATGCGAGGTTCGCTTGCATCGTCATGGCAACCCACAACTTCATCCTAGAATTGCTGGCCTGGAATCCTGCCGCATTCAGAGAAGCGGCTCTGGACTCTGCTAGAAAGACCTGAATCGGACAAGTCTCTTTAATGCCTTGATGTCGCGGGCGATTGCTTCCAGGTGTCGACCGTATTACTCCAGCGGATGAGCCGGATTCTGCAACACACCGAACAGCCTCTCCACTCAGCCCCGACATCAAAAGTCAAAGTTTCGTGTTTCATCTAGGCAGGCCACGGACATATCAAGTGTAAGACTGAGCCTCAGGATGAGGTGGAATGGTTGCCAATGGGATGATGTGAAGTCCATTCTTCGGACTGCATGGCTCCGAAGCACCGTGTAATCCCTGCAAAGCATATCTCATAATCCTGGCATAAAGTTGTCTTCACACTTTTTCGTGTTTCTCGACGCCGATGTGTTCTTTCATCGTAGCAGGAGATTCCATGTCGTCTGCCGTGACATTGAAATCTTTACGCAAGCCAGCGAAGCCAGATCTAACGAACAGATAGTCAACTTGCTCAAGAGTCTTGCCGCCAGTCTCAGGGCACAAAAGGAAGACGAAGATGATTGCGACCACGTTACCGCTGATGACCCAGAGCCAGAAGTACCAGCCGATGTGGTCGAATCCGATTGGACCAGCGAAGACAGTAATGAAGGTCATGAGCCACTCGCCAAAAGCGGTTGCCGCAGCACCGATGTGTCGATACTCCAGAGGTGCAATCTCAGCACAGTACAGCCAGACACAGCCTTGCCAGCTCCAACCGAAGACGAACAGAAAGAGAAAGATGAAGGCAACCGCTGTCCATTCAATCGATTCCGTACCGGTCCCGGTCGCGACCAAGGCAGTGAATATCGTGATGAGCACCGTCATAGTCATCGCTCCATATAGCAATATCGACCTTCGTCCCACCTTCTCGACGGTGAAGTACAATGGAACACATCCGAGGGCGAAGAAGATGTTCAGGACTCCAGATAAGAGGGAGACAAGCGAGGGCTTGGCAACCGTGGAGAGGATGACACTGCTGTAGTAGGCGATCAGGCTCGAGCCCATCCATTCTCGGATCATCGGGAGCCAGAAGCACATGCACAGCCGTCGTATGATCTTCATTCTCGTCTTGTCAACGATGCCCATAGTCAGGAACTGCTTCCAGTCAAGACTTGCATTCGCTTCGAGCTCGGCTTCGATGGCAGCTAGGATCTCACTGCGGGTACGCTGAACTCTTGGATCATTGATATCAGTGTCGTGGAGCTGAGCGAGAGCGGTATCGCCTTCTTCCCATCGATTCCGGGCGTAGTACCATCGCTTCGAAATATCAGTAAGTGTCCAAGCAGGATCTGGATCTTCACTTACGGGAGTATCTGGAAGAAACAGCAT
The DNA here is from genome assembly GCA_014298035.1 of Pseudocercospora fuligena. Lineage (NCBI taxonomy): Eukaryota > Fungi > Ascomycota > Dothideomycetes > Mycosphaerellales > Mycosphaerellaceae > Pseudocercospora > Pseudocercospora fuligena. The sequence goes on along the minus strand of JABCIY010000104.1, from coordinate 67,409 downwards.
GAGTCCTCCACTGATGATGGCGAAGATGCATTGAAAAATAATCGGCACTCTCCAAGAAGCCTGCGTTTGCATCTTTGTAAAACCATAATCGACCCAATATGCCAGCGGAACACCCGAAATGAGCAGTATTGCATTAAGGGCATTCGCTGGCCCACGGTCTCCAATCTCAACACCAGTCTCTGAAAGGTAAGTAGGCACAGCGCTGGATATTGCTCCAATGGAAACGCCCTGTACGAGCCGGCCGACGATAAGTTGAGCCACAGAGTACGAACTGGCTTGTATCACAGAGCCGATGATCGCTGCGACATTGCCAAGAATCACGGTGCCACGGCGACCCATCCTAAATGCAAAGAAGGCAACGACGAGCGCAGTCACGCAAGCTGCCAAGTCATAGCTGGCCACGATCATTGGGATGACGGTATCGTTTGACGGGTTCCCAATGGCATCGAGAAATGGCTTGTGCAGGATAATTCCGCCTAAGACGCCGGCATCGTACTATAGATACGTGAGTTAATTTGCATACGGAAACGATATATTCCATATACTTACGCCATACATCATAAATGAAGTTCCGCAGACAATTTTCATCAGCAGATAGAGTCGCCTTCCGCGAAGGCTAATCTTGGCTGCCAACATCGTGAGTGTGCCTTGTCTGAAGGTACGGACAGTCAACGGTAGATGCTGGTTTGCAAGTTCATCTCTTCGATCACAAAGACATGAGCTTCTTTCATTGCTTCAAAAGATCGGCAATGAATCCTTCCTCGCCTATGTCGGCGTGCATTCGGATGAAGATTGCCTTGGTTGATCTGCAGTCCCCGCACGTGTCGCCCATGGGGATTTCTCGGCTATGCGACACAGCATAATGTCTCGCAAATGATATAGGATATCAGCATGCCAGGGTATGTAAGCTTCCAGTGCGAGACTTCACTCTTTTCGCCGTGGCTGCCATCCTGGATAGATCGACAGGTGCGGCGATGCTTGTTGTATATGCTACTCAAAGCACCACTCGCTTCAGGTCAAGGCCAGGCTCCGTTGAACGCCTGCGCGATCACTTCTTCGAAGCCTGCTCCAGCACTGTCGTCCGTCTATCAGCTCCTGCCAGATGTGAGTTCATCTCAGTCTTATAACCTCTTCTTCCAGCCCCATCTCGAACACTTCTCCCTTGTGGAGACCAGGAATGTAAGCAGTTCCAATGAAGTAGTAGCTGCCATCATCTCTTCCGGTGGACCTGATGATCCATGGAAGACGTGCACCAATAGCGACCGCTACCCTGTCGCCAGCTCGCATGATCTTTGGCCCAGAACCTACCAGTCCACAACTCATGGCGAAGAAGCAGCGATGGGATGAGCGTCGTGCAATCAAGTCGACAAAGTCCTCGTAGCGATCGAATTCTGTCCTCGGCGAGGAACTCGTCTTCTCATCCTGTACCCAACCTCGCAGATCTCTTAAAGCTTGTGCTCCGGAGAGGCTATCAAAACAACGCCACCACCAGCCGCCAGTGAGCAACTCCACGGCATCTTCGTCCGCCGAATCTGTCCTCGTCGAGTAGGACGCCAAGGGAGTGTCCACCGTTTCCAAATAAGTCCTCAGAGCATCTGAAATGTTCCGATAGAAACACTCACAGGCGCTGTGACTTCCGATGCCTCGTCCAAGACCAGGCTGCTCACTGCTAGAACGCTATTTGCTTGCGCTGTCCCAACTTCCAATCTTTGCTTTTGATCTGGACTGAACCAGCCGGCGAACCCGTTCTCCCAATCGAATATCGAAGAGCTCTTTCTATAATCTTGTTGCCGATCCCATGGAGCAGTCCAGGATGACCTTCCGTCTGCGAACATATCTGCTTCTTCTCTGTGACAGATTTCGTTCAAGATCTTGTCGGTTCTCGAGGTCATTAGTGCATAGATTGTGGCATCCTTGAACACAGCTCCTATGGGTTTCCTGTAATCTACCGCCAGCAGATTCGAGATCTCATGGCTTTCGCAGTTCACGAGAAGCATATCCCTAACCGCAAAGACCCGGTCGTGTCGTTCCTTAGTTACCAGTCGTTGTGCTAGGTGTAATACATCGTGAATGTCAAAATTTTCGTGCGCCAATTGTAAACTATGAATGATGTATTGCATCCAGAACAAGGTATCAAACCCTTTCTTGGCTTTTTCGCTCCAGGACCAGTACGAGGAGGCAACCCCTGTCGCTAAACAGATGTCCAATAGTTGCTGAAAGTCACCGTGCATATTGCCAAAGCATACAAAATTCTCTTTTGCAAGGCAGGCTTCTTGCATAACCCAAAGTCGTCTATGTCGAATCAGCGCTGATGGTAGCCACAGACGAACCAACCTACGTAAACCAAGGGCGCTCGAAGAGCTGCTCTAGAGGCGTGACGTCGGCCTCAATGAGTGGAGATGATGCCTTCCAGCTTTTGGGTTTCCATCGTTCATACGTCCAGTCTTCCTGTACTCCATCTGATTCAAGAATAATCGCCGTCGAAAGCTTGATAGTCGCTGCTTCAATCACATCGAAAATCGCCTTAGCTACAATCCCAGGACCATTGCCAAGGTAGATCAGATTTCGAATGCCACAGCTGTAAATACGACCCATTAAAGCGACTTGTTGGGAGCGCTCGTCGAGACCCTTCTGATTGACACATATAGCATCAATCCACAGCCTGCGCCTCTCTGTTGGAAGTCTCATATCTTTCATGGCCTGCTTGGTAGAAATGGGAACATAGACCGCTCGGCCGTTAAGAAAGATTCGTCGTTGCGCTCTGGGATCTCCCCAAACATAGGATATGGTCTCGTAGGGGATCAAAGGCTGTTCATCCAGGGAGTGTACTTTCAGCTTGCAACGAATCGGATCTTCATGTCGTCCGGGCTTGAGGATAAGAACACGGAATTCGTTCTTGCTGAGGGGGTCGTAAATCCTGCGCTTTCGTGCCATCGCATCTGAGTGTTGCTGGTAAAACCTCCACCTTTCAACCTTTGTTGCCAGTATATCAGAGTAAAGACAAGGGCGATGGGAGTTCGCGAATCTACGGCGCGATGAGCGGCAGTGCAAAGGCTGTACAAATGCAAGCCATCATGCAAGCCATCATGCAAGCCATCATGCAAGCCTTAGAAATGGCTGCTGGCGGCTTCCAGGAGCGCCGCATTTCGTCCGCGGCGTGATAGGTGCCATTTGACAGCTCCTCACGTATACAGAACGTTCCACCATAGCCATGACGCTACGGCACTCTGCATGCCACACATCAGCTTGTTGGCCTCGAGGATCAACAGTAGAGCGGCCTCAATGCTGCAGGTCCGAGGCATCTGCAGAGACAGCTTCGGAACCTCAACTTCCACAAGTTCATACTAGTAAGCTCTGTATCTCAAGTAGATCCGTTCCCAGAGTGGCGCGATGAGCGGAATTGAGATCATATTGAGATTGATCAAATCGTGTTGTTGATGGATGTTCAGATCTGAAGTCATGCAGCGATGACACCCAAGAATTGCTGACTCAGGTCCCGTAAACTTGATCCACCACCTCTAGAGCCATTTCTCGCAACACATTCAACATGAGCGAAAAGAAAGGCGCATACGGCGGGAAAAGCGCAGGCGACACAGACTTCCGCCGAACATGGGATCGCGAAGAATACGCAGCACGCGCAGCCGATCGCGATGCAAAAATCAAAGAAGAGGGCAAAGCCAGGCATGAAGCAGCATTAGCAGGAAAGAAATACATCCGTCGGGCTTCCACACCCCCAGACGCCCGCGACACAGAAGCTCGAAAACAACGCTTAAACGTCGCTGACCAAGTCGGAAAAACACAAATCGTGCCCGCTGGAGCAGGCCAGGGCAAACGAGGCAAAGGTGCAGGATTCTACTGCGATGCTTGCGATTTGACATTCAAAGATAATTTGCAGTTTGTGGAGCACTTGAATAGTAAGCAGCATCTTGTTGCTACTGGGGAGAGTGGTGAGGTTAGGAGAGCGACTTTGGAGGAAGTTGAGGAGAGGTTTGAGTATTTGAAGAGGAAGAGGGATGAGGAGGCTGCGAGGGATAGGGTGGATTTGCAGACGAGGATAAGCACTGCTAAGGAGCAGGAGGAGAGGGAACGGGAAGAGAACAGGAGGAAGAGAAATGAGAAGAGACGGAAGACGAAGGATGGGATGGGTCATCCGGAGGTTAAGGTTGAGGGTGATGGAGTTATTTGTTGATTGCATATAGGGCTACGGGCGAAATTGAAGGCCCTGGGTACTATTGATCTTAGCGAGGCGTTGAAGGAGTTGTTTCTCTGCATATCAAGACGCTCAAGTGGGTGCCTGCAAGATTTGGTCAAGTAGAAGGATGGCTAAGGGCTTGAAAGGATGCGGTCCAGAGTAGGAAGCTGCAGTTGCTGTGAGCAGCTCTGAATAGCGGGCCAAAATCAAGAGATCATGGCTCGAAGACATAGCCGCAGTACTCATAATCTGTCACAGTATGTGGCATCGCGTGATGGCCAGGAAATTCATTCACATGCTCGTGCCTTCCTCTTCTTCCCCACGAAGTGTGCCTGAATAATTGATGCCTGAAAAGGACCCTTGAAACGCCAACCACAGACGGCAAGCGCGGCGCGCGACTGTTTACGTTCTCTGTTTTGGCTTGCTTCGAGCAGAACAAACATTCTATTCCCGCCCAACGACAGTCACGATATCGTGACAAACATCATATCTTGCCCGTTGGATAGTCAGAATTGTGACTTGATGTCACAAGTGCGGCTGCGATCGATATATCGCGGCATCTAACCAATACCAACAGCACATACGCGAGAAGTCTGGAAGAAACGACATAGCCAATATGTCCGACGACTCGATGGAGGCGTCCGCCTTCGAAATGGACGCGTCCTCTGATTTCGAGCCGGCAGTCAAGCCAGTGAGTCCAACGTCACCTGCGAGATCGCGATTACATGCGACGCTGTCCTTCTCACCTCACATACGCTAACAATCCTCACTTAGAAAGCGAAGGCTGCACCTAAAAAGCCCGCCGCTCCAGCTAAACCAAAAGCCACTAAACAGACAACACTGAAGACCACCAAGGCTGCGCCGAAAGCAGCTACTAAAGCCGCGCCGAAGCCAAAGAAGCGCGCAAAGCCTGACTCCGATGATGAGAACACAGACATAGACGCGATTGACTCAAACAACGACGCCTCGTTACTTTCGAATACACCGCCGTCAGCCAAGAAGCAGAAGAAAGCGCCGGCCGGAAAGAAGTCTTCTGGTCAACCACTCGCGGAACTCGCAAACGAAAGCTTCAACATGGACGTGCCAGTAGAGCAGAAAGCCAAGAAGGGCTCGGAGCAGTATGAGAAGTTGACGCAATTGGAGCACATTCTGAAGCGTCCAGACACCTACATTGGTTCCGTAGAGCAGACTACAGAGCAGATGTGGGTCTACAACTCTGAGACTGAGTCTATGGAGAATCGCAAGGTGACTTTCGTACCTGGTCTGTACAAGATTTTCGACGAAATCTTGGTCAACGCTGCAGACAACAAGCAGCGCGACAAGAACATGAACGAGCTGCGGGTATGGGTCGATGCAGAGAAGGGCGTGATTTCGGTCAAGAACAACGGCAAGGGTATTCCGATCGAAATGCACACCAAGGAAGGCATCTGGATTCCGGAGATGATCTTTGGCCATCTCCTGACCTCCTCAAATTACGACGATAACGAAGCGAAGACCACCGGTGGTCGCAACGGTTACGGTGCGAAGCTCACCAACATCTACTCCACGCAGTTCGAGCTCGATACAGTGGACTCCAAGTCCAAGCAGCGGTATCGACAGACGTGGCGCAAGAACATGAGCGTAATGGAGAAGGCAAAGATTGACAAGGTCAAGCTCGACGACTACACTCAGGTCACTTTTCGACCCGACTTCAGCAAATTTGGCATGGAGAAGATGGACGCAGATTTTGAGGCACTGGTCAAGCGTCGAGTGTACGATATGGCTGGTACCGCCAAGGGTGTCAAAGTATATCTCAATGGCGAGCGCATCAAGATCTCGAAGTTTAAGCAATACATGGAGATGTACACCAAGGCAATCAAGACGGAGAACATTGTCAATGACGGCGGTGCACCAGAGCAGGTCATCTTGACGGACAACCCTCACGAGCGATGGGAGATTGGTTTCGCAGTTTCCGACGGATCATTCCAGCAGGTCTCCTTCGTCAACTCGATCGCCACCACATCTGGAGGTACGCACGTCAACTACATCGCAGACCAGATTTGCGACAAGCTCGAAGAGATTGTCAACAAGAAGAACAAAGGTGGCGTCAAGCTGAAGAAAGCTCAGCTCAAGAATCACATCTTCTTGTTCGTAAATGCGTTGATTGTGAACCCAGCTTTCACGTCGCAGACCAAGGAGCAGCTCACCACGAAAGTGACCGCATTCGGCAGCAGACCACAAGTCAGCGAGAAATTCCTCAAGGATATTGCGAAGACCGAGGTTGTCAACAATATCCTGCACTTCGCTCAGCAGAAGGCAGACAAGGTGCTGGCAAAATCTGATGGTGGCCGACGACAGCGCATGAACCATTCTAAGCTTACCGATGCCAACAAGGCCGGTACTAAGGATGGTCACAGATGCACTCTGGTCCTGACTGAAGGTGACTCAGCTGCGCTTCTCGCTCTGGCTGGTCGTGCTGTGGTCAATCCTGACCTCTTTGGTGTCTTCCCTCTGCGTGGTAAGGTGCTCAACGTCCGCGATGCATCCGTTGACCAGATCTCCAAGAACCAAGAAATCCAAAACATCAAGAAGTTCATTGGTCTTCAGCACAAGAAGGAGTATACCGACACCAAGGGCCTACGATATGGGCATATCATGATAATGACTGATCAGGATCACGACGGTTCTCACATCAAAGGTCTGCTCATCAACTTCTTGCAGGTGCAGTTCCCATCGTTGCTCAAAATTCCTGGATTCTTGCTGGAGTTTATCACACCCATCGTCAAAGTCTGGAAGGGCGACCCAAAGCATCCAAAAGCCAAGCACGACTTCTTCACGATGCCTGAATATGAAGCGTGGCGAGAGCAGCCTGGCCATTCGAAGGGCTGGGACCACAAGTACTACAAGGGATTGGGTACTTCCGATACAAGAGATGCACAGATCTATTTCGCAGACCTGGACAAGCATTTGAAGACCTTCCACGCCATGCAGGACCACGAACCAGAACTCATCGAGCTGGCCTTCTCGAAGAAGAAGGCCGACGCTCGAAAGACTTGGCTCCAGAACTTCGTGCCTGGTACCTACCTTGACATGTCTGGCACGGAGGAGATCACATACGACGACTTCATCAACAAGGAGCTCATCCTTTTCTCAATGGCAGACAACCAGCGTTCGATCCCGTCAGTGATTGATGGTCTCAAGCCAGGTCAGAGAAAAGTGATGTACACTTGCTTCCGGCGCAACATGAAGAAGGACATGAAGGTCGTCGAGCTTGCCGGTCTTGTTTCTGGTTTGACCGCATATCCATATGGCGATGCTTCCCTTCAGCAGACCATTGTGGCTATGGCACAGAACTTTGTCGGTTCCAACAACATGAACGTGCTTGAGCCAAGTGGTAACTTTGGTTCCCGTTTGCAGGGTGGTAGCGATGCGGCAAGCGCTCGTTACATTTACACGAGACTGTCGCCTTTCGCACGCAAGATCTTCCATCAGTCCGACGAAGCCTTGCTTACCTACAACCTTGATGATGGCAAGACTATTGAGCCTGAACAGTATGTTCCAATTCTTCCAATGGTCCTCATCAACGGCGCTGAAGGTATCGGAACCGGATGGAGCACTTCTATTCCACAGTACAAGCCAGACGATGTCATCGACAACCTCATTCGCCGCATGGATGTTGGTGAGAAGGATGCCATGCAGCCAATGACGCCTTGGTACCGTGGCTGGACTGGGCAGACCGATCAGATTGATGACAACCGTTTCAGATTCACTGGCAAGATCGAGGCTATTGATGAGACGACGGTGAGAGTCACTGAGCTGCCAGTACACTACTGGACGCAAGCTTTCAAGGACAAGCTTGAGGATATTATTAAGGCGGAGAAGACTCCATCCTTCATCAAGGACTACGTTGAGTACAACACTCCAGAGACAGTTCATTTCGAAATCAAGCTGGATGCCAAGACTCTTCAGCAGAACGAAGGCAAGCTTGAAGAGCTTTTCAAGCTCACCAACACACAAGCGACGACTAATCTGGTGGCATTCGATCCGCAAGGTCGCATTTACAAGTACGCCAGCCCGTTGGACATCATCGAGGAATTCTACCACGTTCGACTGCAGAAGTATCAACAGCGAAAGGACTGGCTGCTTTCCGAGATGCACAAGGAGCTCGACAAGCTCACCAACCAAGCTCGCTTCGTGAACATGATCATCAAGAACGAGCTCGTTGTCAGCAAGAAGAAGAAGGCAGTCCTCGTGAAGGAACTTGACAAGCTCGGCTTCACCCGCTTCCCAAAAGTCGTCGAAGCCAAGAAGCAAGGCGAATTGGAGGAGGTTGTCGAAGACGACAACGATGACTCTGATGATGCAGAGGTTGCTGCTGGCGCCAATGACTTCGATTACCTTCTTGGCATGCCCATTTGGTCGCTGACTGAGGAGCGTGTCGCTAAGCTCAACAAGCAAATCGGAGACAAGGAAGTTGAGATTGACATCTTGACAGCCAAGTCTCCCCAGGATCTCTGGAAGGAGGACCTCACTGAGCTTCGCACGGAGTATCAAGCCTATCTCGACGAGGAGAAGGCTCGCGACAAGAAGATCAAGGCGAAGGGCCGTCGTGCTTCTGGAAAGCTTGGCATAGGAGGCAAAGCTTCAAAGAAGCGCAAGGCTAACGACAGCGATGATTCAGAATCTGACTTCGCGCCCAAGAAGCCGAAGACGACCAAGTCCAAGGCCATCAACGGACTGCTTGGCATGGGCGCAAAGTCCGAGTCGAAGCCAGCAGGTATCTACCCAGTTGTTAATGGCATCGAGCAGAAGCCTGTGGCTCCACCACCAGCAGAGAAGCAGATCACACTGGAGAATGCGTTCCAGTCGAAGGGACCTGTCGTCAAGTCTTCTAGACCTACGTCGAAGGCGTCCACCGATACGGAAGCACCAGCGAAGAAGGCGCGAGGCCGGCCGAAGAAGGTAGTCAACGAGGAAGATGAGGAAGAAGATGTGAAGCCAGTCAAGAAGGCCGCACGCCCAAAGAAGACAGTTGACTCGGATGAGGAGATGGCTGATGACTCGGACGTCTTTGCTGCTGTCGCCAAGGAGGCAGCTTCTAGGCCGGCACCTGCGCCCGCTCGAGGTGGGCGTGCAGCCGCTCAAAAGGCCAAGTACAAGATTGACTCTGACTCTGAAGAGGAGGAATCTGATGGAGGAAATGACATGCTTGATGACGTTTCGGCAATGGTTAAGGGCATCGGCAGCGGTGCTCAAGATGGCGCGACTCGCCTCTTCCACCCAGCTTCTGCCTCACGACCAACGAGCAGTCATGGCTTGAAGGCCAAGCCAAGCAAGAAGAACCTCGCAGACACCGAGATCTCTGAAGATGAGACGAACTGGGAGGGGTTGGCTCAGAACTCTCCGCAAAAGGCTGCCAATCGTACCATGTTGGAGTCTGAGAACGAGGATTCTATGGACGTCGACGAGCCGCCCAAGCCTGCTCCGAAGGCCGCAGCAGCGAAGGCAGCGCCGAAGCCGAAAGCTGTCCCGAAGCCTAAGACTGCGATGGCTGCTCTGAAGCAAAAGAAGGCTCCGGCTCCAGCACCTGCCCCCAAGCCAGCTGCGTTGTCACCAGCCGCCAAGGCATATGCGAAGAAGGTGCAAGCCGCTCAGGCTAAGGCTGGTGCTGCGAAGAAGAAGCTCCCTGATTCCGACGAGGAAGAGGAAGATGCCGACCAGCTTGCAAACGACATTCTGAGCGACGAGGACGATGACAGTCCGGTCAAGCCGATTGCTCGGCCATCTCGTCGTGCAGCTGCCGCTGCACCGAAGAGCAAGTATACCGTTGACGATGATGATGACGAGGAGGATGATGAATCTGAGGCAGAGTTCGAGGATGCGGACGAGAGCTTCGACTAAAGATGTCGATGTCGAGAGTGTTTACGATGCGTTGTGGCGCCTTTGGTTCCCATGCTTGGAAGTACGGCCTTGGATCAAATCGATCAGGCAGGCCTAATTGGCATCTCTTTGGGAGTGTAGTCAGTCAGGAATTTCGTATCTCGTATGGACGTTCAGTAACAAGCAAGCTGACGGGTTGATCCTCAAATTAAGAGTGCAACTGGGTGTGAGTATGCTGACATGCCAGTGATCTCGATGTTATCTCGTATGGACGCTACACATCCGCCAAGCATCACAGAAGACTCGTGAACGAATTCCTGGAACCGAAGCGGAAAATCGGCACAGCTCTCTTCGCATTGCTCGTTTTTTGGCCGAATGGCTTCGCTATTGCGAATGTCCGGACCATGTTGTGCCCAAGTCCTTACTCATTATTGGCTTTCACGCATCTGTCCGGAGTCTTGCAGCAATTCACACTGGGTGATGAACGATACGGCCGGAGTAAAAGAGTGCTAATGTGACTACTTGCTAAAACTCCAGACCCGACTGATCGGCAAGGACCCTGTCACAAGAATGCCGTCAGCAGCATCATCTCTGCCGCCAGCCGTTCGTTGGCCGAGCGCGCAACGATACCGCCCACCAGACACCTTTGCGCGGGGTACTTTGGATAGGGCGCTTGGTGGGCCGAGAAGGTTTGTGAGCGACTAGAAAGATATCAGCTTTGCCGACGATTGCCACTTGGTTCTACATTCTTGATTTGAACTCCACACTTCTTCAATTGGTATATTTTGTTTTGTTGAAGTATTGTGACCATGGCACCACATGCAGAAGAACCAGTCGGTGTGTCCGCGAATGGACATTCTGAACCAGTGAATAATGGTCAAGCACCACTTGAACCTGGTGTTAAGAAGACGATTGCGCAGGGGAAGATGGCGGAGTTTCCGAGGTAATAAGAAAGAATAAGCGTAAGCGAAGTCCATTTCAATGTTGATGCTGGTATGTATAGACCTCCAAAATTCGAGGACAAATACAAGGAACGAGAATACTTGAAGGGCAGACTGGCAGCTGCTTTCCGTATATTCGGAAAATATGGGTTTGATGAGGGTGTTGCTGGACATATTACTTTGAGGGATCCTGTTGATGTATGTCCTCCACTCCTCCATACCATGCACGATGTTGCTTCTGTGGTATGATGCTGACTCGCTTTAGCCCGACTGCTTCTGGGTCAACCCGTTTGGCGTCGCATTCTCCATGATCAACAAATCCGACCTGATTCTCGTAAACCACTCCGGCCAAGTCATCGATGGAGGCGAAGTCCGACTCCTCAATACCGCGGCCTACATGATTCATTCCGCGATCCACGCCGCACGTCCAGACGTCAACTGCGCCGCACACTCCCACTCGATGTATGGTCGAACATGGTGCTCCCTGGGACGTAAGATCGATACATTGACCCAAGATTCTTGTGCTTTCCACAACGATCATGTTGTTTATGATTCGTTCAACGGCGTGGTGCTGGCCGAGAAGGAGGGCAAGGATATTGCGAAATGCCTTGGTGACAAGAAGGCTGCATTGTTGCAGAATCATGGGCTTTTGACTGTGGGTTCGACAATCGAGGAGACGATTTTCTGGTTTGTGAGCCTTGAGAAGTGCTGCCAGTCGCAGTTGATGGCCGAGGCTGCTGCTGCTAGTCGCAGTGAGAAGCCGATTGCTATTGGTGAGGAGGAGGCGCAATATACCTACAGGACTGTGGGAACAGGTCGAGCAGGTTGGTTCTCTGCGAAGCCAATGTTTGACGTCGTGCATAAGGAGACAAATGGTGATTATCTGCAGTAGATTTGGGTGGAAGTGTCAGGCAGATTACGAATTTACGAAGGGTGTTGCAAGGATGTCTTTCTCGCCGTTGCTCTTCCGATTGGGGGCGTAGTCTTCGAGGTAAAACTCGTCCCTCGTCACGCTTCCCTTGTTCTCCTGCTGTCGCCGTGTCTTGACCTTCTGCTTCCTGCTGTTGTAGCGCTTCGTCTCAAGTCTGATGCTCCAATTTGTCGACTTGACCCAGATATCCTCTGGCTATTCCTGGACCGCGTCAGAGCCGCCTGCACATCTATTAGACCGCCATCTGCTGCAAGCTTGATGCGTTGCACGATCGCAAGCTGCGGCTGACTACGATATAGTGCTGGTAAGCTCGTCCGCAATTCGTCCAGAGCTATGTCTCTCGGAGTCCGCAGGATGTCGGGATCTGCTACTATGACAGCATATGCATTCCTATAGACCTCATTTAGGGACCTGGCAGTATTGCGCGCATTCGGAGGCGAGCACAGCTTTGGGAGCCAGAAGCATAATTCTGAGCGTACTTCCTCAACCTGAATCTTGCCCAGTGGATACGCCAATTTCATAAGCTGACATGTGGTGATCGTGTTGTACGTTGAGAAATTGATGATCTCCGAATTTGTCGAGGTCACAACCACGTATTGTCTTCGCCCATCATGCGGTTTCGCGACTAGATTCAGCTTGTCTGTGTCGCCAGTCTGGATGCTCAAAAGCGGTATATCTCCATCTCGTGTTATCTGGGCGATCCTCTCCACTGGCGCTTCAATAAGGCGGCACTCGCAATTTTGTCGAACATGTTGGGCAGACGTGGCTGGTCGTGGTTGTTCTCTGGCTTCCGGCGCCCAGACAGGCTGGCTCATTGATCTGGTGAAGTGAACGCTCCTCATGGGACGAACCCTCGATTTTTTGTTATTCGCGCTCTACGCGTAGATTCTTTCCCAGACAGCGGACACTAAGGATACTTATACTGATGACATGGGCACACAGCCTTACCAGCTGAACGTCTTTCGTCCGTCGCCACAAACATACGTCGTTCCATGCAGCATTTTTGATGCCTGACTATTATTAGCTTTCAAGGTCACTTTGAACCTCTTCCGGCCGACGAAGTGCCTTGGGTGTGTACAAGATGTCAGAGCCTCGGGAGAATCGGGACATGTTTGCTGGCAGCTGACTGTGGTCAAGAAAGTCTAATCAAGGGAGGATGGAGGCGTGAGAAGGGCAAAAAAGTTCTTGCCTTAGCTTCTGCCTCATGGAGCAGAGTTCAGCCCAGCAACCGGCTGATCGGGACGTTGTTGCCGCGCCGAAGACAAGCGAGTCTTTCACATGTGATTGTGTCCGAGCGAAGGTTTGAGCATCCTGGACATGTGGGCAGAATCATGTGATAGAGTCATAAACGCCTGTGAAACAGAATGTCGTGTGAACGATTGCCCTTCTGAGCAGTTACGTAGCCGCCGGTAGGTTTGCTGTGCGGCTGGCGGGCAAAGCAGAAACAAGTTCGTGGCAGACAAATACAGGGGTTCTGTGATCTCATCAAGTGTTGGGAGAGACCGTGCGCCATTAGCTTTCAGGGCAACCAAATCTTCCCGCACAAACATATCGCGAACTTCACACCGCCGGTACACTGGTTGAGCTGCAGCAACATCTCCTTGAGCTTGCAGTACCGCCGAACTTGAACGAAAACATCGAACCGAGCACAAAGAACGGAACTTGTCAAAATCAGCCAAGCGAGCAACCCCGGAGCTCTCCTCATCTCACCCATACGAAATACAATATGTCTGGTCCCTTCGTAGACCAGGCTCTGCAGCCAGGCGACCAAGCAGCATACCCTGAGTTGAAAGGCGACGAGACTGTTGAGAACAAAGAAACGACCGGTTTCCTTGCGAGTAAGGTAAGTGAAGACGCACAAAATGCAGTCACGACATGTGGTGGTGCCTGAAGCGCCTCGATTGCATGGGCGGGAGCAAGCTGTTCACTGCAACACGTCACTGCCATTACCTGTTTTTCTGCTTCAAAACAACCTCCCGCGCCTTCTCAACCTATTACACCATCGCAGTCTGCCCCAAACACACCTTTCGACCTCGACTAACCACGATATCGACAGTACCCAGCATATCCGCCCTCTCCGCCTGATAGCACACATCAGGCACGACTCGACCCTAACATGTCTCTCTCAGACGCCCAGCAGACCGCTCAGAACACAATGGACAGCATCAAGAACTCGCAGACAGTGCAGACTGTCGCCAACGGCCCTGTCGCCGACAAGGCTCGCGCTGAAGCCAATGCTACACGAAACGAATTCGGAAACCTCTCGGCATCAAAGCAGACACCTCAAACCACCACCGCCAACGGCCAAGAACTGACGCACTACCACTCCTTCTTCTACAACCTGCTTTCGTGGGAGAACCCAAGAGCGACCGCCATCACCTACGCTACCTTTGTCATCTCCATCCTCATCGCGCGCTATGTTCCAGTCGTCCGATACCTACTAAAGGCTTCCTACATTGTCCTGGGCATCACTGCAGCACTCGAGGGTGTCGGCAGACTCGCTTTGGGTCAGGGTGTGGCCAGCAAGATGCGACCGAGAGCATACTACAGAATCCCACCAGAGACTGTTGAGAGCGTCCTCTCAGATTTGGCAGAGCTTTTCAACTTCTTTGTCATTGAGTTCCAGCGCATCGTCTTTGCTGAGAATATCTCCGCCACCATTCTTGTGAGTATGCCCAAAGACTACTGTATTTACTTCCAACTAATGATGTCTACAGGCTTTCTTGAGTGCCTTCACCACCTACTGGCTGGTTAAGATCATGCCAGCTTGGGGCTTCATCCTCCTCTCCACCACCGTCCTCTTCTTCACGCCGCTCGTCTACATCACCAACAAGGAGCTCATCGACGAGCATCTTGGCAACGCACAAAAGATTGCTTCCGAGCAGGTCAGCCAAGTCCGCGGTCTTGCTGCTGAGCACACTGGCAAGGCTTGGGAGGCAAGCCAGAATGCCCTCAAGAATGTTAGCGCCCAGGCTTCTGAGGCAATTGGACAAGGAAAGCAGGCTGCTGTTGACAAGGGTATTGTCAGCCCTCAGACCGCTGAGAAGGTGACACCGGAGTCGGCAGTCAAGAGTGATGACTTCCCTTCGGCACCAAAGGATAATCCGCTGGTCCCTGAGGCTACTACCCACGAAGAAATTCACAACAGCGGCGAGAAGGAGCCACTCCTTGCATAAACATTTCTGAGAACTCTGTTCGATGAGATCGACTGTTGCGGAAGTCCTGGCGAGTTGAAGAAGAGTTGGCGGGTCAGAAACACGGCCTGAAGATACCTATGCAGCTACGGCTGGCCCTACAGAATGGCATAGTTTGATACTGGCGCTTGCTATCAAAACCTGGCATGGAGTTGGGGGAACTGTATCACTTGCTCCGAGCAGGTTTTGAATTGAAGCGGCATATGCGAGAGTGACACTTTAGGTACTCTTATTGTAGCATGATGGACGAGAAGATGATATCTGTCTAATGTAAAGCGAGTGTCTCTAATAAGAGCAAGTCTCTCACTGTACCCATCTGCCCTAGGCTGACTTGATTCTGACTCTTGGCGTGTAGGATCGAGCTTTACAATGCTGCCACGCATTCAACTTCTGCTCGAGAGCATCGCACCAACAGTCCTCTTCTCGGCGATTACGTGCTAATTCCGCTTGCCCACATCATCACCAATTAGCAAGCTTCAGCTCATGCACCACCTCGAGGGCACATTCCTTGCAGCATTATTAAGCTTTATTTCGGATCGGTATAACTGTATTCCCGTTGTGCCGTCTCTTACTTCATGTTGCGAGCAATGCTCTGTACTTCAAGAGTTGCTTCACGACTTCCAATAAAATATCACACGATCATCAACACCAAAAGCAGATCCAGTGCAAACATGGCAACAACAAATGGTCACGTTAACGGCAATGCCGTCGCATCACCCAAGATCACTCTCTACACCAATCACCAATGTCCATACGCTCATCGAGCTCACATCGCCTTGAAGGAGCTTAATTTGCCGTTTGAGGAAGTCACTATCGATCTCAACACGCCACGACCACAGTGGTATCTTGATATCAACCCTCGCGGTCTGGTGCCTTCGATCAAGTATTCTGTTGAAGGAGTCTATGATGAGGAAATCATCACCGAGTCGGCTATCGTGGCCGAGTTTCTCGCAAACTCGTTTCCCGGGAAGTTGCTGCCAGGTTTGAGAGACAATCCAAGAGCTCCGTTGGAGAGAGTAAGTGACAACGAACAAGGAACTGCTCGATGATGATGCTGATGGTAAATAGGCAAGAATCAACTTCTTCACAGACACCTGGAACAACAAAGTTTCCTCCTTCTGGTTCCAAACTCTCTTGGCACCAGCTGGGTCTCCAGAAAAAGACGCAAAAGCAGACGAATGGTTTAAAGCCGTTGAGAAAGAAATCGAACCTCTGCTTTCTAGTGCTTCACCATATTTCAATGGAAGCAAGAACTTGACTTTTGCCGAAGTTCATGCTGCTCCGTTTATTGTGAGATGGTATGCACTTGGTAAACATGAGGATTTGATCCCTACGAGTTTGATCAAGAAGTTGGATTCGCTTCCGAACTTCTCGAAGTGGGCGAAGGCGATTAGGGAGAATGAGAGTGTTACGAAGGTTGTGGATTGGGAGGGAAGTGTGGATGCTATGAGGGCTAAGGTTGAGGAGTTTAGGGCTAAGGCTGCTGCTAAGAAGTAAGTTGGTATGCATCATGGGACAGGTATGGCATGAACAGTGACAGAGGTAGTCCGAGACTGTGATGATTGGCTGTCTGCAAAAAGTCGCTGTGAATATGCTCCAATTTCCAGTCATAGATCGACAGCCTCATCTGGGGATGGTGTCGAGTACAAAGTCGATGATATGCCGTGTACGTCCAAATGGACCCAACGACCCTACTGTCGTGAATAATATCGCGTGAAACTCTGAGCTTGCCCTTGACATGAAGCTAGAGGGCTACCTCTCGCCTTCAACCTGCCGCAATAGCTCCTTGAGCTCGCCACCAAATCTGGTCCGCAGAGCTTGAAACTGCCCCTTCTCTCGCTCGAACGCTGCCTTCTCCGCTTCGAGCTCAGCCACTCGTTGCTGGTATTCCCGCTCGCAATCGTTCCACCCATTGTTGTAGGAGGCGATGTAGGTCTGAGTGTATTGATCTTGAGGGATCGCAGCAGGCTTGGGTGTCAGACCGGGATGTGCCGTTGCTGGGGCTTGTGGTGCTGATCCTGCAACGATGGCAACGGGTCCGGGTGTGAGGGGAGATGGCGAGGCATCTGGCAGCTGACTAGGTTGTGGAGCTGCTGGCAAGGCACTAGATGCGGGCGCAGAAGGTGGTAAAGGGCCGCTGAGTAGCTGCTGTGGTTGAGGAGCAGCTGGAAATACGCTGGTTCCAGGTACAGGAGTCTTCGCGGGCTGAGGCAGTTTCTCAGGTGGCGATCCAGCCGCTGGCAAGGCACTGGATCCGGAGACTGGAGGTGCCGGAGGACCACTCAGCACCTGCTCGGACTGAGTAGCTGCTGGAGATGCACTTGGTCCAGGCGCGGATATCGCTACAGGCTGCACAGGCTGCTGAAGTGGTGAAGGAGCTGCTGGCAGGGCGGCCTGCTTCTGTTTCTGCTTCTTCGACTTCGGTGGGGTGACAACTTCTTCCGGAATGACAGATTCGGCTTTGCGCTTCGGAGAGTGTCCTATAGATTGCATGAAGTTCTCGTACCATGCTTACTTGGTCAGCTCGAAAACACGCTCATTGTTCGTTCTCGGCCCAGAGAAGAGAACCACCTACCAACTTCACGATCGATCACTTCATTGCTCTTTTTCGTGGCTCGCTGCTTCTTATCGGTGTGGATGTCATGAGCATCGGAAAAATGTTTGGTAAGGAGTGCGACATAATTAGCACCTCCAAATCGCAGCTGATCAAGATTGTCAACACCTAGTCGTCTTCATCGCGCATTCTTAAACTCACACCACAGATGCGCTTGCCGTCCTTGCCTGGAAGGCGGCAGAAGCGCTCACCCATGTGGAAGATTGGATACCCATTCTCGTCGAGCTCGGCAAGCGGCGCATTTTGTGGAAGCTCGGCCAAGTTCTCATATTCCTGGTATGCATTACAGCGCTTCCGAAATGACGCGCAGCCTTTCTCTTTGGGTTCCTTCTTTTCGACCATAGTGGCTTCGGAGCCAGGCTGATCAGTGACAGTCGGCTGTGTGATGTCGCTTGATCTCGAGGCGCGCCGATTCATTGCTTTTGTCAAGGGGTTGCAGCAGTTTTTTGGAATTGAAGTCTTGTAAAGTAATAACGGTAGCCTACAGAAGTGAGGTTCGTAGAAACTGAGTGAGGCAGACGTGCATGTGACAGTCTGCGATCGAGAGTAAACTGGTGTTCTCAAATGCCAGCTTGCGGCTGCAACATGCGGACCACACTCGAACGGCGATCGTTCACGATATGGGCAAGCACGATGACCACGCACGGCGCACGGGTCAGAAAAGAACGGGTTGCTCACAATCCGGAAGGAGCTATCGTTCATGGACGCGGCGCACAAAATTTTTCGGTGATGAGGTCTTCAGCAAAGCAGCAACTCCCTTGCGACGCTGCTCGAAGCTTTCATGCGCCGATCTTAAGTATTCCGCCGCGCGGAGGTGCAAGTGCTAAGCGGCGTCATGTTCGTCTACAGAGCGATCAAACATCGATCAGCATTTCCGTTGACTAGGTGAAGGAGTGGAAGTAGGTTGATGAGGTGCGGTTTGCCGGCCGATGAGCCGATGCAAAACGCGAGTTCTTGGCGTGTCTGCCTTTGTCTCTTCAAGCAGAGACATTTGCGCCGTCAACTTCAACTTCGACACCACTTTGACAGCTTTTTCATCAGTACTCCGGCCAGCGAAGTCGCTTAGCGTTCTCTACACCGAACACCGAATTCCGAGCATAGCGCCGACGACTCCTCAATATTCTAGCCCATCATCCATGACTGTCTATACGCTATACGAAGCCCAGACTGTATGGCATCGTAGGAATTGTTCTTGTTCCGAAAGAGTGAACATGTTCAAGACATGCGATGTCTTGGGAGGAGTCCTTTACTGCCGGTCGATCAGTGTTGCTTCGGCCTTAGATGTCCTGAGTCAATGATGTCTGAGATCAAGACACTGATTGAACATGTTCAATTAAGTGATCATAAATCTCCACTCCATTCCCTCCGCGGATCTGCTTTCGTGCCTTCACAAAATTTGCCTGCAGGCGTTGCAAATAATCTTCTACTCTTTTCGCAGATCTTCACATAGCGGGAACCGACCATCATGGACAGCAGAAATATACATAATCCCGGCAGGCCCGGAAGATCACATGCTTCCACCTCGGAGCAGATCCTTGCTGACAGGTTCGCGACCCTGGACGCGAACATCGCAGAGCTCCAGAGGAAGGTGGCTGCTGATTCAGTCTTACTGACTCAACTCGACGACAGCTTCAAGAAGATCAGAACAGATATACAAGCTGTGAAAGAACGGATTAGCAGATTAGAAATGGAGAGCACAAGTGAGAGTCCAGAATCTACACGACATTGCGCACTTGTTGACGTGCCTACCAGCAGATTCAAATAGCAGAAAAGTGCCTCAACGAACTGTCTCCACTGAGTGTCCAATCTGCAGAGAGGCTTTCCAAGACCCACATGAAACGCCTTGTGGACATTTATTTTGCAGAGAATGCATTTGTCAGTGGCTCATGAGAACGAAATCCTGTCCATTTGATCGAAGGCGGCTCACAGTTCTGGATCTCGTCCCGGTGTCATTGCCAGAGCAAATGAATTTGCACACTCAGGCGGATATTAGCCAGCCGATTGCTGACTGCAACATGAGAGACTGGAAGCCTGGTGAACCCAGAGAATCAATCCAGATTTGCGGTCAGCCTGACAATGAAGTCTCTCTCCCGACGCTCATGCTGCTCATGACTGCGATATCCAGCGGCCTCGGGCTCAAGAATTTGGGAGTTCCTTGACAAGTATTGTTGAGGAATCGCGCCTTGCCAGAGGTAAGATCCCATTTCGGCGACGTTCAGGACCAGAAACTATGTCGGACATTATCCGCAAGAGGGAACGTGCTTGATGGCAGGTGCTTGTATTCGAATCAGCAACGGAGGTATAGCAGGTGAAATTCTGAGACTAGGTCAGCACATTTTTACTGCTGGAATGGTCGGCAGCTTCGCAACAGCATTTCCGCACATTCTTGTCATCACCACCACCCAAATCCCAGAAATGGATAATCGTCCATTAACGCTTGACGAGGCATCGACAGCTCGACGAAGGAGGACATTAGATCATCTCGACTTAATCTGCCAATATACTTGGCGACTCGAAATGCCGTCCCGCTAGGACCAAGACCGTCAACACTGCTGATAATGCTGCTTTATGAGGAGACTGGAAGAGCGAGTGACGAGGCGGACACAATTTATCGAAGGCCGCGTTGCGCAGTGAAGAAGCCATGCATCCTGCCACGCTGTTTTTATTGATTGTCAGAGTCGTCCGTTGAAGAAAGAAGAAGAGGTCACTACAGTTCGTCTTGCCATCAAACTTTCCTTGGAGTAGGTAACAAAGAGTGCGACCACAGGACTATATAGCCAAGATCCAAATGCAGACGTCGCTTTTGCTGTGATCGATGCGAGGCAGGGACATCCCGATTCCCAATTTTTGATTTTGTCCAGGACTGAAGAAGGGTAACGGATATCCCTTTGCTAATGATACCGGAATTTCTTGGCGAACCTGTCCCCGCTCGGGTTCCAATCTCTACTATAATATAGTAAGTCTACGAACGCCGATTGGGCGATATTGAGCCGCCGGTTTCGGCTAGACAAGGTATCGATTAGGATTAAGAAGTAGAGTCGATTATAAGCCGTCTCGAATCTCTAAAACTAACTTTACTATATTTAAACCTTAGTAAGTAAATAAGATACCGCCTAGTATATCTAGACGAGAGATATATAGACTATAGACTATAGATAAATATAATATTTAATATATATAATAGCTATATACTATCTTCTATATAAAAAAAGAGTTAAGATAGTACTACTAGCTCTATACTAGAGATATCGATTTAGATAAAGACTTCTACTTAGTTATACTACTATAAAGTCTACTATAGCTATATTTATCGACTACGAGTAAGACTAATAAGTTACTTATTAAGCGTCTCGAGAAGCTAGAAATATAGATAAAGGACTTAAAAATAGATTTAAATATATAGTAGTAGTAGTAGACTTAAGCTATATATAAGGAGTCCGCTATAGTAAAGAAAGAAAGTAAAAGCAAAATAGACTCGTAAAGTAAGGAAGAGATTATTAGTATATCTAAGTTTAATTAGTTAAAGACTAATCTAGTAGATTTAGCGATAGAAGTAAAGGACTTAAGGATAATATTATCGTCGTTATTATAAGCTTAGTAGAAGGCCTCGGAGCTAGTATTATAATAGCTAAAATACTTATAGAAATTATATCCTTATTATTAAAGATTAGCTTCTTAGTATATCTATACGACTTAATATCTATAATATTATACTAGTTATAGCGATAGATATAGTATAAGTTATATTTAGATCTATAGACTTCGTAGATCTCGCCTATATTATATTCTCGGCGGCCTTATAAGTTAAGAGGCTAATATTTAAGATCCTAAGTAACTCGAGTAAAGTAATAGAGCTAATATCTCTTAATCTTAGTAATAGTACAGCTTATAACGTACTTATAGCTTTTATTAAGATAAGGGATATTATCTAGTAGACTATTACCCTTCTTAAACTAATACCGCCGTAGTCGTAGACTACTAGTATTATAGTTTATATATATATTATCTATTATAAACTAATCCTTTAGTATCTATAGAAGTAACGATCTCGCTACTAGCTATATCTCTTATTCTATATCTTATATTATATAAGGACCTATACGTAGTATACTATATATTAGCCGTACTAAGTCTTAGGAGGGCCCGGCTTAGTCTACTCTAGGCTATTCTAGCTTTTATAGCTCCTTTATACTCTCTCCTTTCTCTTTCTTATCGATTCGAGTATCTTATACTTAGGATAGTTTAGCCTATATATTATAACCTACTCTTATATACGAATCGATCTTCTAATATATAACGAACTATTTAGTAATAGCTCCTACTTTAAGGAAGGCCGATAAATAAACCGCCTAACCTAGAAGTAAGCTAGAAGACTTAGTAATACCGAATACTATCTCTAAGAGGAGGGATAATATATCTATAGAAGACGACGAAGATAAAGGACTAGCCCTATCTAATAAGGACGGACCTATAGAGAACTAGGGAGGGCCGGTCGATAACTAATCTAGCTTAGATAACGATAACCTAGAACGATAGATCCTCGTAGCTAAGAAAGAGGCTAAGAAGATAGAATAACGAGCTAAACTAGCTAAAATTAAGGCTAGGACTACTATAGCGAACGCGACGATTACGGAACTAGTAGCTAGGAGACCGCTAGCTATTATTAGTCGGCCTACCTTAGGCTATACTATACTAACCTCGACTATAATCCTTAAGGCTCGTAATCTAACGGTCTTTATAGATAAGAGCTAAGTAGAATAGTAGTAATAGGCCGACTTAGTAGAGAGAATCTTTTATAGAAATCTAACTATCTATATTACTAAGCTTATTAAAGTAGACTTCGGCGAGGAATAGATCGATTATAAATACTAGTCGAAATAGAAGCGCTATACTAAGTCGCTTAGAATAACCTAATCTATATAGGAAGAAATAAAGGTATATATACTAGACTCGATAGGATCTATAGAGGAGAGGGCCTAATAGGCCTATATACGACTTCGTTATACTAAATAAGGCCTCCGAAATCTATTAGAGCTTATAGAGTATATAAAGATCTAGTAGGACGAGATTAGTAAGGATAGATAGTCCTAATAGATATACGCTTTTATAGTAGTACTATATAACGATCTCTAGAAGAGACTAAGTCTTATTAAGCCGCTACTAGCTACTCTAATAGAGGTAGAGGATAGAGCGTACGAATAATAGAGATATATAAAACTAGTAGAAGATAGTAGAGCGAAGGGAAAGGATCGCCCGCGCTCTAATACGACCTATAGTAATATAGATAAGGATATACTAGACTATAAACGACTATCCGGATCCTAATAGCGGCCTAATAGTCTATTAAGGCCTAATTCGGACTACGGACTATTCTAGAGAGCTAACGATAACTAGATTCGTTACTACTACTACTAAGAGATAGGTTATAAGCGACTAGAATACCTAGCTCTAAAGTAGAAGAGATCGGAAAACAATAGCCTTATACCGTAGAATACCTCGTCGTAGCTAAGGAAGTTTTATATATAGAGGAGTAGAGATAATCTATAGAGCTAGACTCTAAGATATTAAAGCCTTATAAGGAGCTAATTAGACTCGATCTAGAGTTTACTAGGCTAGATAGGCCTAGAAAGGTAAAGGGCTTACTCGATTATAGTGCCTAAGGTAACTTTATTAGTAATATACTAGCTAAAGAGCTCGGTTTATACCTAGAGCGTAAGCCTAGTACTCGATATAGAACTCTTAATAGTTAGAGCCTATCTATTAATAGCTACTATCGCGTAAAGTTTTTAGTACTAGATATAAATAGTATAGCGAGAGGGTATATAGACGATTTTACTATAGATAGGATTTATAGTTTCGACGTAGTCCTAGATATATCTTAGTTATCCTAATAGAATCCCGCTATTAATTTCTACTACTATATAGCGGTATAGAGAAAACGAAATAGCCGAAAATAGTATAAGTATAAGGGGCTAGGTATATAGTAATATATAGGATATCTATTAACCGATAAGTCGATAGAAGGTAGAACTAATAAGTATATATTCGAGTATACGTACGACGCTATATAAAAAGCCTACGCGTTACGTACGCGGCGTATATACTAAGGCAAGCCTTAGTAGGAGATATTACTTTCTCGAGGTCCTTATAATTATCTCCTTCTTCCTAGTATAGCTATCCTTAGCTATAGATATAGCCTAATCTTATATTAAGCTCCCCTATCTAGTATATTCGTTACGCTTCTCGTACGTTCTCGTCGCTCTATACTAGTTACTATACGCGAGATTTCCGTCGCTATACTATTCTAGTACTTAGCTTTTACTATTTATAGTAAAGGCTTTATTACTATATTATTTATATATATATTCGTAATAACGTAAAGTAAAGCGGCTTTACGGGTAGTCTATAGTAATAGGTTTAAGTATATATAGCGAGTATAAGTAGCCTATAAAGTCTATCTAAGAACTCTCTCCTATTCCTAAGCGTCTCTCTTATTTATAGCCTATACTATATATACGCCCCTCCTACGTCTAGTAACCTACTAGTAAGTACCCTTTTCTTCTCTTTAAATAACCTTAATATCTTTACTATAGCTACCGTAGGTCCCTCTAATACTCTAGATAAGCGCCGCGTAACCGCTATATTTATACTTACTATTCTTAAGAAGCGTATTAAGATTATAGCTAAGGATTATACCTACTATTATAACTATATAACCGCTAACCGTAAGCTTCTCGCCCCCGTTATAGTTATACTACGTATACTAATCGTTTACTAGTCGACCTAGTCGATATCTATACCGAGGGCTACTTTAATCCTAGCTAGGCTATCCGCTATCGCCGCTATAAGGGTATTAACTAGAAGTATAAGCTAGTACTAGCTCCCGCCCTCTTAGCGCTACTATCGCGCTTACGCGATATACGTACTACGTATAATAAGTTCGAGCTAGACGCTTACGACGACCTCGAGGAGCGTTAGTAAGTCTAGGCTAATATTAATAATAAGCTCGCTATAGCTATCTCTAGTATATATATCTTACTTATTACTTACGCTTCGTATACTAATCGTATATAGCTATTAAGCTAACCCTCCGCGCCTTTTACTATAATAAGAATAAGGTCTCCTCTAATAGTATCCTACTTAAGAGTAAGCGCGCCGGTAGCGCTATAGCTATACTTAGCGGCCTCGATACTATTAGTACGCTTAAGTATATTAATACCTTCCTTACCGCTCTCGTTAAGATTAGTCGCTATA
This sequence comes from Pseudocercospora fuligena, assembly GCA_014298035.1. Lineage (NCBI taxonomy): Eukaryota > Fungi > Ascomycota > Dothideomycetes > Mycosphaerellales > Mycosphaerellaceae > Pseudocercospora > Pseudocercospora fuligena. The sequence continues at coordinate 42,424 of JABCIY010000104.1, read as the reverse complement.
TAAGTTACTACTCCGTATTGTATACGCTTCGTATACTAACCGTTCTAGTATCTAGCTAACGATAGCCTTACTAAAGCTATCGACGCCGTCGACGAGATTATAGACTATACTATTACTCCTAGTAACGACTCCGACTAAATACGCGCCTATATAGCGTATACGCGTAACCTCCTCTCCTACTACTTAGTACCTATAGGCCGCTAAGCCCTATATAGTTTTTTAATAGCGAAACGAGTATATACTATTAACTTATCTTAGTCTTATTTTATTTCTATTTACTCTTCGCTTACGCCTCGAAGGCGTTAAGCGCTATAGTATCTTTAACGTACTTAGCTAGTTCCTATATATTATACTTATCTAGCTATCCTATCTACTTAATAAGGTAATATATCTTCTATTTCCGTATCCTCTTCTTTATAATTTCTTCTACTCGCTACTTATCCGCTTCTTCTACGATAGGTATACTTACTTTATATTCCTTATCCTTACGGCCCTTCTAAGACTCTAGTAGTAATATATAAAAGATATTATAGATCTTCGTACTTAACGGTAGCGCTAGGCGATACGCCTACGTACCTACTACGTCGATAATACGAAATAGTCTAAGAAACTTTAGTCTAAGTTTCTTTTTTAGTATATCTAGCTTAATATTCTTAGATACTAGTAGTACTAGGTTACCTATACTATACTTCTTTACTTTATAATAAGCGTTATAGTACTTCGCTTAATACTTAGCTATAGTTTTCTAGTATTACGTAAGTATCTCGTATACTTATTATAACCTATTTATAGCGTCGATTACCGCTAGTACCCTTCCCTTAGATAGCTCGTCCTAAGCTATAGAAGTCGCTAGAGTTAATATAGATACTATATCTAGATCGTATCCGTATAATATCCTAAAGGGACTTATATATAGTATAGGGTATATACTATTATTATATATAAACTCCGCTTACGCTAGCTAAGACGCCTAGTCTTCCTAGTCTTCTAAGTAGTAGTACTATAAGTACTACTCTAGCGTCTAGTTTACTCTCTCCGTCTAACCGTCGGTCTACGGATAGAATATAGTACTAAGCTTACGCTTTATATATATCTTATAGTAGAAGTCGCTCTAAAACTAGCTAGTAAATAGCGACCCTCGATCGCTAATAATACCGCTTAGTACTCTAAACCTCCTAACTACCTCCCTTTATAGAATCTCCGTAAGCTCTATAGCTATATACTTCTTTGTCGTTAGGATAAAGAGGCTTATCTTTATATAGTAGTCGACTATTACGAGTATCGTAGTATAGATATAGGAGCTAAGCTTACTTAGTAGAAGATTAGTAATAAAGTCTATTATTAATTCTTACTACGGTCTTACTAGTATTAGTAGCGTAGATAGTTCGCTATAGAGGCGGTACCGCTTCGCCTTTAACTACTAGTAGATACTATAGGTAGAGATATACTCGGCTATCTCCTAAGATATATTAGGCTAGTAGTACTTTCTACGTATTAACTCTACTATCTTTATATAGCCGAAATACCCTACTAAGACATCGTTATAATATATATATATAACCTACGCTCTTAATACGTAATCCTTTAGTATATAAATTATATTACTCTAAAAAAGGATATCGTTATAGAGCGAATACCCTTTAAATACGCCGCTATTACTCTTCGTAGTCTTATATAACTCTTTAGCTAATAGCTCTAATTACTAGAGTATCTATATAAAGCTAAGTAATAGGTCTAGTATATAGTAGTAAGGGCCGTTATCTTTAACGACTATAGCCGCTATCCTTACTAGATAGTAAACGAAGTTATTACGCTATACTTACGTTACTTCTAATCCTCTTATAGAGGTATATATTACCGAGATACGTTTTACTACTAGTTCTATACTTCTAGTTAGGTCTAACTATACTAAAAGCTTAGCTTAGAGTATAGATAGTAGATTACTTATTACTTACGTTTCGCCTTCGTAGTCGCTTCTCCTCGATAGTATATTAATAGGATTCTTCTTTCCTATCTAGTACTTAATCGTAAAGTCGAAGGATACTAGGAATATAGCCTACCTTACCTACCTACTAACTAGTTACTTTATAGTCGTAAATCCTTTAAGATTAGTGTAATCGACGAGTATACGTACCGTATACTATAAGCTATCGAAGTACGGTCTCTAATACTTAAAGGATTCTACTACTACTAGTAGTTCTTAGTTATAGGTCTTATAGTTAGTCTCTATAGGGATTATCTTCCTTAACTAGAAGATAATAGGGTACTAGTAGCCTTCTTCTCCTTATTACGAAAGGATACCTACTACTATAAACGTAGATATATCGGTCTCGAGATATAAGGGCTTTATAGGGTCGAAATATCGAAGTATCGATATAGAGTAGAAGGCATCCTTTAGACTCTTAAAAGCCTACTCCTCGGCTACGTCCTACTTAATCTAACCTAGCTTCTTACTATTCTTAGCTCCCTTAGAGAGAGCTATTAGAGATATAACTATCTAAGAGTAGTTAGGGATAAACCTACGATAGAAGTTATAGAATCCTAGGAAGGACTAGACTTTAGTAAGTATAGTAGATCGCGGCTACTCTATAATTACGTTTACCCTACTCTAATCTATTAATATACCTTTAGTACTAATAATATATCCTAGGAACTCTATCTATTTCTTCTAAAACGAGTATTTCTTCTAGTTCGTATATAGAGAGAATATCTAAAGATACTTAAGTATAGCGTATACGTCGTATATATAATCCTTCTATATCTTACTATAGACTAGGATATTATCGAGGTAGACTATATAGTAGATATTAACTAATCCGGCTAGGGCTCTATTAATATATCCTTAAAACGTTATAGGTACGTTAGTTAAGCCGAAAGATATAATATAGTACTTAAAGTATCTATAGCGCGTATAAAACGTAGTCTTCTACTCGTCGCTTCGCTTAATCCGGATATAATAGTAGGTATCCTATAGGTCTAAGGACGTATACTATTCGGCGTCCTTAAGCCTATTAAGCGTCTCGCTTATAAGGGGTAGAGGATAACGATTCTTAATAGTAATTTCGTTTAACCCTCTATAATCGATATAGAGTCGGAGACTACTATCTTTCTTTAGTATAAATAGGATCGGCGTATCCGCTTCGCTTATACTAGGCTAGATCTAGTTATTATCTAATACCTTAACTAGATACTTATAGAGCTTACGAAGTTCTCGCTCCGACTAGTAGTAGAGGGCTTTATATAGTAGCTTTTTCCTATCGATAAGGTCGATTATATACTCTATATCTATATATAGCTAGCGTCGAGCCTCTAGAGTTATAGTAAAGATATCTATAAAGTCCTTAAACTCTTCTAGTAGATCTATATTATTACCGACCGTAATACTATATAGATTAATTATATATATATAAGATACGTTATATATATCTTTCTAAAACTACTATAGTTTCTATACCGTTATCGAGCTTACTATACTAGGCTTACTATACGTCTATATATCGGTTACGCTATCTACGATAACCTTCTAATCCCTTCTCTAAGGCCGACCTAAGATAATATCTAGATTAGGTATCTCGAATATATAGAAGGTTCCGCTTATAACCCGTTCTTATCTAGTCGTATCTACGATACGTAGGCTTAGGTAGTACGCTCTATAGTAGTATCCTCTTTCTCCTTAAAAGCCGTCTATAGAGGGAAGCGTAGCGTCTATAATTTACTAGGGTTAATACTAAAGGATAAATTCTCGAGAGATAATATTAATATTAGTAGTATTATCGAGTAAGTATTCGACTTATACGTTACCCTCCTACGTAACTATTACGCTACGTACTCGCTTCGATAGTACGTAGACTACTAAGCTACTAGAATTAGTTATAGTACTTACCCTTAGCTCTTAGATAGTACTTTATCTTTTCCCTCTTCGGCTACTTTAATCTTACGTATACTATACGAGTCGTTATCTTTCTATAAGTAGTAGTTAGGATAGTCGGTTTTATAATAGCTCTTCCTATAGTACCTATAATATTCGACTTTATTAATATCCTAGTTACCTTTCTTATTATTACTTCGCGACTACTTATCGCTTACTTTTCGATCGCGAGTAGACTACTCCTTACTACTACTACTATCGCTACTATAGTTATCGAAGTAACGCTTCTTCTTACTCTTACTATAGTTATCGTCGTTACGCTTTCGTCGCTTATTATACGCCTTGTCTAGTATCTTAATATAAGCCGTAAGCTCTACGAGCTCTTATCGTAATACTAGGACGGCGTAGTACTTAACGATTACGCTATATAGTATAGGCTATAGCTTTACGAGTAGGTATCGTACTCGTTACGCCTTAGTATAGTCGCTTAGCTAATCTTCTAGTACTATAAGCTCGAGGGTAAAGTTCTAAACCGACTAGTTCTTACGCTAACGAATACTCTTATACTCGAGAGTTACGTTAAGTATATAGTTTATAGGATCGCCGATATAGTCGTAGTAGAAGTCCTTAAAATCCTAATATATATATATATATATCTAGGTTCTCGATATCGTAGTTATTATACTACTTCTTATACGTATCGCCTACGAGGTATATAATACTATAAAGCGTCTTACTATTATTCGTACGATAGGCATCCCTAGATAGTATAAAGATTAAGGCTAGTTCCTATAGAAACCTCCTTACCTTTTTAATAGTATTATCTCTAAAAGGCTTAGATTCCTTTAGTTATAGCTTACTACTCGTAAGGCCCGCGACTACGTCTACTATACTAAGCTTACCTATATCGCTTAGGATATATACTAGTATAGAACGTAGACTTAGTCGATATAGAAGGGTATAAGGTATAGTCTCTATAGACTTAGAGTCGGAAGAGTTAGAGTTATTAGTAGTAACGGGCCCTATAGGCTCTTACTCTAGTTACTCGTTACCTACTTCTCGACTAGCTCTTACCTATACTCTTCTAGTATCGCGCTATATACGAAGACGTATATTTTTACGCTCGATCTCCTAAGCTTAGACTTCTTATTTTAGTAGTTTCTATTCTACCTTTTCGCGTACGAAGCGCTTATTTAGCGTAGTCTATCGCTTATTAAGTATAGCTTATCGTTCGGTATCCCGTTAGACGCGTTCCTCGTTAGTCGTAGATATATTATTATTATTAGTTTTACCGCCTAATACGGTCGCTTCGCCTACGTTTATTATACGAGATCCTATAGGCTACTACGATAGGTAGACTTATTAGAACTATAAGGGGCTAGGTATATAGTAACGTATAGGATATCCGTTAACTAATAAGTCGATAGAAGGTAGAACTAATAAGTATATATTCGAGTATACGTACGACGCTATATAAAAAGCCTACGCGTTACGTATACGGCGTATACGCTAAGGTAAGCCTTAGTAGGAGATATTACCTCCTCGAGATCCTTATAATAAGTTAGCCCTCGTTACTATAGTAACTATACTATAAGATATATTAGATCCCTCGACTATATTATATATAGGATCGCTAGCGCTAAATAACCCCTTATTAATAAAGATTATCCTAAAGCGATATAAGAAGTATTCGAAGATCTTCTCTAATAAGGATTTATTACTATTACTAGATTATAGGCTATATAAATTAAGTATCGACCTCGTAGATAGTAAGTTACCTCTATAGAGTCTATTATATAACCTCTTAGAAGTAGAGCTAGAGGTTCTACGGAAGTACCTAGAGGAGTACCTCGAGAAGGGCTAGATTAGACCTTCGAAGTTACCGGCTAGTATAGATATCCTCCTTATAAAGAAGAAAGATAGTAGTCTATACTTATATATTAACTATCGGGCCTTAAACGCTATTACTATTAAGAATCGCTATCCTTTTCCGCTTATCTAGAAGTCCTTAGATAGGTTAGCGGGCTCGAACGTATATACTAAGCTCGATATACGTAATATCTACTATAGGCTCCGTATTAAGGATAGTAACGAGTAGAAAACGGCCTTTAGGACCTATTATAGCCTCTTTAAGTATATAGTAGTCCTATTTAGGCTTACGAATATTCTAGGAACCTTCTAGGTATATATTAATAGTACCTTATTAGATCTAATTAATATATTCTATATCGTATATCTCGATAATATACTAATCTTTTCTAAAAACGAAGAGGAATATAAGTAATATATCTTAGTAGTCCTTAAGCGCCTAGAATAGTATAAGCTCTACTATAAACTATCTAAATATAAGTTCTATATAGATTTAGTATCCTTCCTTAGATATAAGATTAGTTTATAAAGAATAGAGATAGAGCTAGAGTAGATTAATACTATACGAGATTAGCTAGTACCTAAATTAGTATACGATATCCGCGTATTTATTAGCTTTATAAACTACTACTACCGCTTTATTAAGGGATTCTTCTATATCGCGGCGCTACTAAATCGTTTAACGGAGAGGAGGCCTAATATAGCTTATAGTAGCTATAAGTAGTAGAAAGAGGAATCTCGGGAAATCTATATTCCGCCCGATATACTTAAGTCGTTCTAAGATCTAAAGGAGGCGTTCTACTCGGCGCCTATATTAAAGTACTTCGATCTAGAAAGGCCTATACGGATCGAAACTAATATATCGGAGTATATAGTATTAGGTATTCTATACTAATAGTACGAGTTTAAGGCTAAGATATAGTAGTTCCCGGTTATATACTTCTTAAGAAAGATAAATATAGTAGAGCGGAACTACGATACGTACGATATTAAGCTACTAGCTATAGTCGAGACGTTTAAGTACTATTAATACTATCTTAAAGGCGCGAGATATTAGATAGAGCTAATATCGGACTATAATAACCTATAATAGTTTATAACTACTAAGTCCCTATTAAGGTACTAAGTAAGATAGATAGAATAGCTCTTCGTATTTAACTTTATAATTACGTATACCTTAGGCAAGCTTAATAGTATAGTAGATATAGTAAGTAGGAGGCCGGACTATATAGATATCGACTATTCTAGCCGCTAGATAGTCTAAGAAGACTCTAAACCGGTTCTAAAAGCCTTATAGGCCTAGTTAGGGCTAGAAGATCTAATAATAGGCGGGGGTATTATTACTAACGTTATAAAGATAGTAGCGAAGTCGGAAGGACCCTTTAAGTATATCTCGGTAGTACGGATAGAGATAGAAGATAAGACCGATATCCTCTAGAGAATTTAAATAGCCTAGTAGGAAGACCTAATAGCCTAATAGATCCGTAAAGCAATCGAGGATTAGTAGAAAGATCTTTAGCTAACGAGATAGGAGGATAGGAGTAGTATACTATAGCTTAATAAGCGTATCTATATACTAGTAGGTCTATATAGACTTAAGGTACTCCGAACCTACTATAATAACCCTCTTACGGGCTACTTTAGATTTAAAAGAACTATAGAGCTAGTATAGAGAGTATACGACTAGCTAGGTATCCGACGATATATTAAGGACTATACTAAGAGCTATAAAGCTTATAGTAGAGCGAAGCCTAGATACTATAAGCTATAGAGTAAACTCTATATAGAAGCTCCGCTAGAGGTATTCTAGAAGGATCTAACGCTAGACTTTATTATAGACCTCCTACTAAGTATATATCTAGACTAGGTATACGACTTAATCTTTATAATAGTAGATAGGTTCTCTAAGATAGCCTATTATATTCTAGTAAGGAAGGATATCTTAGCTAAAGGCCTTATAGATACGTTCCTAAAGGAAGTTATACGCCTATATAGGATACTAAAGTTAATTACTTCTAATAGAGGGCTAATTCTAATATCTAAGTACTAGAGCTCCTTTTACTACTACCTTAGGGTATATAGAGCTCTTAGTACGGCCTACTACCTTTAGACTAACGGCTAGACCGAGCGTTAGAACTAGATAATATAGTAATATTTATAGGTATACTATTACTACGAGTAGGATAACTAGGTAAAGCTACTTAGTATAGCGGAGTTCGTATATAACGACTTAAATTACTCCTCTACTAGGGCTACTCTATTCTAGGTATATTAGGTACGAGACCTACTAAGCGCGAGATAGCCCGAAATAGCCTAGAAAAGTAGTAACTCGGCCGATACGGAGTAGCTCGCTAAATAAGTAGTTAAAACGTAGCTTTCCCTTAAATAGAGGCTACTAAAAGCTAAGAAAGACTAAGCGAAGTACTATAACCGCTACTATATATCGAAGAAGTACGTAGTAGGGAATATAGTATACCTATCTATCCGAAATCTAGCTACTAATAGAGCCTCGAAGAAGTTAGACTATAAGTATATTAGCCTATACTAGATCTCGAAGATTATTAGCGATATAGTATATATCCTAGAGCTACTAAAAACGATATTAATCTACCTAACGTTCTATATCTTATTACTCGAGCTATATAAGGAGATAGATAAAGCTATAAGGGCCTAGGATAACCTAGAAGAGCCTATCCTAGGCAACCTAGATATCTACGTAGTTAAGAAGATAAAGGGATAAGACTATAATAAGGATAGAAGGTAGATTTATAGAGTATCCTAGTAGAGATATAATTCTAAGGAAGATATCTAGGAGTATACCGAGGATATTAGTAGATCGGTAATACGCGTCTATAAAAGGTCGATTAGATAAGATATAAAGAGACGCCGAAAGCGTTAATAGGCTAAGATAGTCCTAAATAGGCTAGCGTAGATAGATAGAGATATCCTTTAACTTAGAAAAGAAACTAGAAGTCTTATTAGATATATTTATATACTATTAACTAGGGTATCTTCCTAAATACTATACTAAAGGGGCTAAGAAGAGGGCTAAAATAGGCTAGAATACCTCTATAGAGCCTATATAATATATAAATAAACTAAGCTAGTCCTCCTCGGCGTTAATCTCGTTAGAAGAGACTATAATATCGTCTAATAGACTAGAGAGGGCGCGAGAAAGGATAGTAGCCCTAGTCTAGGCCGCGACGGTAGTCTTAATAGTATAGAGAGCGGTACCGAGGGTCTTAATACGCTAGAATAGGTTAGAATAGGCTAAACTAGGGTAAGGTAGACTAAGCTTACCTTATAGAGGGTAGTAGTATCTATAGCGCTACCTACTATACTAGGAGTAGGTATTAGGCGCTTCTTTCTACTCGAACTAGCTAGAGTCCGAAGAATACTCTTCTTATTATCGTCTACCTTACGCTATAATAAGATTAGCTAGGCTAAACTAGGCTAAAATAGGCTTATATACCTTAAAGCTATAGTCGTTACGGGTACGCTTAGCTATAAGTAGGCTAGTCTTAGAGGGCGTAGAGGCGCCTATATATAAGTATAGGCTATCCTTACTAGCGAAGGAGGGCTTATCGCTAGAAATATATTAGTAGAGGCTAGAATAGGCTAAGCTAGATATATATACTATCTAATTATATCGTAGAGCTCCGTAGTAGTCTCTTATATAGCCTTTAGGGCGTCTTCGTCGGTATTTAGGGCGATAGCGGTACGGCGAGTAGTATTAAAGGCGTCGATACGGCCTTAATAGGACTCGGGGAACTAAAATAGGTTAGAATAGGCCTAAATAGACTAAGATAGGTATATCTACTTCGTAGTACTCGCTATTAGTACGGAGGTAGTAGATATAGTACTTTATATAGAACCTAGAGCTATTAACGTCCTTATACTTATCGTTCTAGAGGTTCGCTATCTTATAGAAGTTCTAAATAGATTAGAATAGGCTAAAATAGGATATTTTAGGGCGGAGCTATACCTAAAGCTACTTAACTATAGTAATATTAGCCGAAGCGACGTAGTTAATATATAGATTACTATTATAGGCGCCGGCGTTAGCCTATTCCTTACGCTACTTAGCCGCTATAATATAGATTAGCGTAGAATAGGCTAAAATAGGTCTAGATTAACTAAAAGAAGCGGACGATAGCGGCGGAGAGGACTTACTATACTAAGTTAGCGTATACTAATCTAGAATAGGCTAGTATAGGCATCCCTATCTATACTACTAAAAATAGTATTTCTAGCTTACCTTATTTATTAAGGTTATAGAAAGGAATTTAGATTAGCGGAAGAACTAATCGTACTCCTTACTTCCGCGATTAGTACTTAAATCTACGCTATACTAAAAAATATAGTAGCCTAGATTATATATAAAAAAACCTAGGAAGTAAAGGTATATAGAAACTTAGGATCTTAAAGATAACGATCTCTAAAAGAGGGGTAGTTATAAGGACCTATACGTAGTATACTATATATTAGCCGTACTAAGCCTTAGGAGGGCCTAGCTTAGCCTACTCTAGGCTATTCTAGCTTTTATAGCTTCTTCGTACTCTCTCCTTTCCCTTCCTTATCGATTCGAGTATCTTATACTTAGGATAGTTTAGCCTATATATTATAACCTACTCTTATATATTAGACCTAATATAGCTATACCTTTATTAACTAAATTCTAGCTAAGTTAAAGACGATAATCGTATTACCGAGTAAGTATTAGATTACTAATACTATATATAGCGGTATTATTATAGTATAGAAAATAAGAGTTAATTATAGCTATATTAAAAAGGAAGTAGAAAAGCGGATACTATAGTTTAAAGGCCTTATACTAAGTACTATAGTAGAACCTAAGCTAATTATAAATATCTGCGCCGCCTATATAATTATTATAATTAGTAGTATACTTCGGTATATATTTAGACTCTTTATCTTTAGTCTAGTACGGCTAGATATAGTTACGAATATAGGCGTTAGTATCTCTAGGCTTCTAGCGTTCCTTTAATTCTTAGTCTATAGACTAGTAACCTATCGTTAGTATTTAAACGAGATTTCTATTTTACTATAAGAATACTACTACGTTATAAATTACCTTATAAAGCTATATATCGAAGAGGAACTAAGTCGACTTACGATATAGATTAATAGTCTTACTAGAGGATATAGAGAACGAGGTATCCGCCTATAGCTAACTCTTCGAGCCTATATATACTATACTAGTCGTAGTAATACTATAGTACTATAGTATAGTAAAGAGAGGAATATTATTAAATAGATTATCTAAGTAAATATAATAGAACTATTATTAGAAGGATAGTTATAGTAAGAGAGATAGGACTACCTTATAAAGCCTAGATAATTAAGACTTTAGGTTTATAGGCTATACTATAGTTAGTCTAGATATATCTACTAGCGGCCTCGTATAAAGATTAGTAAGCTTATAAAGACTTAGTAGAGGATTAACCCTTACTTCTATATTAATATTCGGACTACTTCTACTTTTATTTCTACCTTTCTAACGACCGGATCTTATAGTACGATCTTAGCGCTATAAGCGCTACTTTTTTTAAGTATTAGAGAGCTCTTCTTAGACGAGAACCGGTCCCTTAAAGCTATTAGGTATTCTTACCTTCTCGAATCCCTATTTCTTAGTTAGACTTAAGAATAGCTAACTTATAATAAACCTAGTATAATATACTACTAGTATATAGAACCCGATAGGGTACGGCTTACCCTTTATTATTATTATATAAGAAGAGTATCTAGTAAACCGTATAAGAACCTTATTAAGACTAATATTAGTACTAGATATATAAATCTTTAAAATCCGGCTCCTTAACTTATCCGATAACTATTAAATCTATAACTATAGTAGGTTGCCCTTATTCGATTTAATAGGCTCGCTATACTATAGATATACTTTTAACTACTTAAATCTAGTAAGAGATATACTCTAAGTAATATTATAAGAAGGCTAGTAACTATTATTACGCTAATAATCGGTCTTATTATCTATCTAAATAGTAGATATATAGATTATTATTTCTATAAAGATCTTTACTTTATATAGATATATCTTCTTCTACTTCGAGCTAGCGATAACGACCTTAATTATTCTAACCCTCTAGTTTATCCTTTTAAACTTAGGCTCCTTTATATACTTATTTATATATATAGCTAACTTCTTATAGATCTCGTCGATCTATAGCTACTAGAAGTAGCGCTTTAGTATATTAAATACGTTTTTAGAAGTTAGCTTTTTAAAGGACTTACTATAGTAATCTATATCCTTAAAGAATATCTTATTCGATAGTAAATAGACCTCTAGCTCGTAATAAGTACCTTATAAAGGTAAGTACTTTATTCTATCTATAAACTTCGACTAATTAGATATCTTTACGAGATTACTAATATCTAATAACTTAGTATTATCTCTAGTAATAATCGGCTTATTATCTCGCCCTTAAGGCTTATATTCTATACTATATACTACTCTAATCGCTTTATAACCTACTACTATCTCTTACGACTTAATCTCGTTTATTTCCTCTTCTAGCTCTATTCTAAGAATACTAATATTATATATAGTATTATTATTAAGATTAGACTAGTATCTATTATCTTTATTAAATATAGCGCTATTAGTTTACTAAGAATAAGAGGAAGATACTATTTATATAAAAGAGCTAGATTAGATTAGCTTTTAAGTCTTAAAGTTAATTAGATAGATAACGAGTTAAAGAGCTACTAAGTATAGAAGAACGAACCTTAGATAAAGGCTTAGATATATACTATTCCTAATAGAAATATACCTTCTAAAAGATCTACTATACTAATTATAGTATAGCGCTTTCTATATACTCTTATAGTACTAGGATTATTATATAAACGATCTTAGCTATTAAGTTTTTAAAGAGATATAATTAATACTTTTATATAGTAGTAAATAGCGAGTCTCGGAGCGTTAGAAATCGTATATATTAACGTTCTTACCTAACGAATATAGTATAATCTTCGCTAAGCGAAAGATCTAATACTCCTACTTTATACTTAAAAATAACCTATATACTAGAATAAACTTATAAATCTAATAATAATAGGATCGTAATACTATAGAAACTAGTTATTATACCTATAGGCTTATTACTATTTTAGTTAATCTATCGATATTATTAGGAGGGCTTATCTATAAGGGATAGACTTACTAGCTAGTAATTTCTAGATAATAGTAAAGTAGAGGCTTTTTTAGATAAATAAATATTACTTCTCTATAGTAGGCTAATTTACTAAGCCTAAGGTACTCTCTAAGTACTTAATAATATCCTATAGGTCTCGAGTCCTTAAGATCTAGTCTATAGATAACTAGTCTTAGGCCCTCTAAGTACTTAGACTTCTATACTAGACTTACTAAGTACTTCTATATTACCTATCTTAGGGTAGACTTACTTACTAATCGAGACCTTAGATATATAGAGCCCGATTATTAGATAGGCTTACTAGTAAGGGGGGGGCTATGTTGCCACCCTGGGCTAACTAACCAGTTTCTACGGTATCCACAAGCAAGGTGATCTGTGGCTCGGGCTCTCATCCTTGTCACGGTGGATCTGCCGAAGCTGGAGAGCATCCCTGTAACTCACATAAACTTCAGCGAACATCTCAGGATCGTGCAGCATCGAATCCTATACCACATTCTGAACCAAAAATTGGGCAGGCACACATGTTGGACATGTGGGAGTTGCGATCGAGAACAGCTGTAGATTGATGCGCATCTGTTTGTCTCCTGATGCTCCAGATACGGCCGATGCTCAGCTCAGGCCTCAGATTCTCAGCCATTTCTCCACGATGGCGTGCGCCGCTCGCTGAATGCGGCTCAGAGTTCGCCCTCGAAGGAAGAGCGTTTCGGGAGCTTCCAAGCTGCAGGAACCTCTAATGCAAAAGCACAGATGTTGAAGAGGAGAGCCGATACGTGTGTTGATGCTAATGTTCAGAACAACGCGAGTTTCTGATAATACTCTTTGACGTGTGCAGACAGATACAGGTACAGAGTTCGTATGCGCAATTGCCAGCTAGGCTTTGCCGCGCATGCGTCGTGACCGTTGGACGCCATCCTTGATCAGAGTTCGCATATACCTTGTACCCCAGGGTCCTGCTAAAACTAAGTTCTGCCTCTGAGAGACACCTCAACCAGACGATCTCACCTGCGCCGCGGCAGACGACTCATGCACCTCACGAGCAGCTGAATCGCTAACTGCTCGGATTCTCTCATCCGCCGTGCCATCGCGCACGATCGCATGCGGTGCGGGCTGCGCTTGGTAAAACCAGCCGCTTTTTTAAACACTGCCGGGTGGGAACCACTAAGCGCACAGATCGCCCTGCTAGTGTACATGTTGACCTCGTTCCTCCCTGCTTCCCCAAAAAGAGCAGCACGCTCCTCTTGCAGCAGCGTGAGAGCAATTGGTCCTCTCTGGCCTTGATGTCTTTACCTGGGCCAGATCGGGCGACTGGGCGACGCTGCGACACAACTTTGCAATTTATGTTCGCCCTGGAATAGAGCATCCAAGGGACTTACTTCAAGCCGCGCTTTTAGCTTGGCTCTGGAGTAGGCCGTCAGGGCCGTCGACTGGACGAGCCACCGAGCAAGGCCGGCTGTCCTGCCGCCCTCGCGGTGCTCGCCCTGAACCATTGCCGGAATGGCAAACCTCTACCCTTCTAGTCGAGCGGAAACGCCTGTGAGCCCATTGCTGCAAACCGACTTCCCATTGCCTCCCTCCAGCCACTCCAGCGTGCAACTGCAACGACTCTCGAATCGCAGCGATGGCTTCAATATAGCACATGCACCGCACTTCAGTTCACCAGGCAAGAACATGTCGCGAAGCCCCAGCATCTCCAGCTACTCCAACACCTCGGTAGCATGGGGCAAAGAACCAGCAACACCGACCAACGTGCACCCTCCACCAGCATATATCGCCCCCTTCGGCGCGTCTCAGGTAGTCAGTGAGACGAAAAGACGCTTCAGCGACGATGAAGGCGATGGAGGAAATGGGGGCTCGGCTCGATCGAATCGAGATGATATGCACTTCTCACCTGCAGCTTTGGCGCTTGTCAATGCCTTTCTGGACCAGCTGCTGTACTCAATGCTGGCAACTGCCAAATCGACCACATTGACAGCATTGCGACCTGCTGTAATTGAAGTGCTCAAATCCAGATTAGCGAGCGATGCGATCAGTAGCGCAGAGGAGGAATTGGCGGAGCTGCTGGCTGGTGGTGAGGAGGAAGAAGAGGAGATGAATCACAGACAATCTGTGGCAGAGCGACAGCGGCGGTGGGACACAGAGCTCGTCTGGAAGCGCACAAGGCTGCGCGTCATGGTCTACATTCGCTTAGGCGAGATGGAGGACGATGACGAGGAGCGCTATGTGCGCGAAGACGAGCTGTTTCATGGCGGTGATCGCAGATTCTCACACTCTACAGGACTTGTTTCCTGGGCTGCAGCCATTTTCCTGACCTCAGTACTGGAATACGTAGCGGAGCAGGTGCTGCAAGTGGCCGGTCAAGCAGCTGATAGCCGCGCACGGCGTCAAAGCCGGAGTCTGCGCGTAACAATGTCAGCTTCCGGCATGGTGACACCCGTCGATGGCGTGACCGTGGAAGACTACGACATGGAAAAGGTCGCACTGAACTCCACGCTCGGGCGTTTTTGGCGCACGTGGCGCAAGTCGTTACGGAACAACTCACTTGGCAGTAACAACAATAATGGTTTACCGCCAACTCCTACGCACACCACCAGCAACAACTTCTCTCGCCGGCTTAGCAGGGATCACTTTGGTGGAGCAGTAATGAGCCCCAGACGCAGTAGCTTCGGCAATGGCCCTGAATCAGTCTCCGCTGTGGATGATTCTCGGCCTGCATCTACCAGTGTGGATGACCGGGATGGGCTGGAGAACGGAGTTGAAGAACTTCCAGAAGCACAGTATCCCGAACATGTTCTCGCTGCAAATATTCCTCTACCGATGGAGGGCGACGAAAAGCGGGATGTCGATGAAATCGAGGTTCCTGGTTTGGCCAGGGATCCTGACGAAGCCGAGGGAGATGGAAGCAAGACACCCGTCGAGCCAATGCACTTGCGACGGAAGAGCTTGACAGGTTCAGCGCCTCTGAGCTTTATCGCCAGCATAATGCAGAGCAGTGCTGAGTCGAATGCGTCTAATTCAGCAGTGTCAGAAATGACGCCCGCGGAGACTGCACTCATGAGGCGGCAGCGTTCGCACTCGATACCAGTGTCGTTTGCACCTCTAGCGTACCCAGCAAGAGATGCCTCAGTGGCAGTCCCTGCAGATGTTGAGACTGTAGCCGCAACTGAAGCTGAAACAGACGCCGATCCCAAGAAGCTGCCTGAAGCTATAGAGAAGGAATCCCAGAAAGACGAAGCGACTACTGGGGAACCTGCGCACATCCAGGACAAGGACCAAAGCGAGCTGCCTGCCAGCGATGAACATCCACTTGATTTCTCAGACCTGCTAGGTACTGCCGCGGCCAATTTGACGACTGCCGCAGCGGCTGCAATAGCAATGATGTACGGTACAAGTCCGCAAGCTTCCGCCAGCTACAAGAGATTTGGAGGAGCCGCCGCTGGCACAGCTGCTGCCGCCGCGGCAGCCGTGGCACTGGTATATGGCGACAGTTTGCGAGCTCAGCCTTCCGAACAGACCGTCGAGAACGCAGTCGAAGGCGCTGCCGTCGAGAAGCCGGCCACCGAGGCAGTCGATACGCCGATTGAGAAACAGCCGGAGAGGGCTTTGACAGACAAGAAGAGCATGGTTGATTTGATTAAGAGTGGCCAGCTTGAACCTCCTCCAGAGGCTGATGATGACCACATTGAAGAGCGAGACAACCAGAAGCAGCTCGTGGACAAGAAGCGGCTGAGCATACCTCCTGCGAACAAGCGCACTTCATGGAACGCTGAGAGGACCGTATCTGCTGAAAAAGTGTCGCCCATCGAGCCCGAATTCTCTCGAGATTCGCCCACTCCCAAGGCAGCCAGGTCTCCCAAGATCAGTCAGGAAAGCTTCGCTCTCGATAACGGGAGTGAGCTGCACCAACCTCTCGCAAGACCGAGGCATTTATCGGGCGATTTCGAGTCGGAGTATAACGCAGACAGGTCTGGTGACATTGGAGTGGCGAGGACATCAGATACTGCTGTTTCGACCGGCGAGTTGCCGCAGGAGGAATTCTATCATGCAAGGGATAGTTTCACGAACCCAGCGCCGAAGCGACGGTCGAGAATCATCCTCACCTCGACGGAAGAACAGCCCGCACTTACCAGACAAGATAGTCCGCCGTCGCCTCTGGAGCCAGAACCTCAACTCGGTGCAACCACTCCAGCAAGTTTCCTGGCTAAGCGCTCTTTGACACCCAAAGCATTGCCATTGGAGAAGGTCAAGACGCAAAATGTGACTAATGAGCAAAGCAAGTCGCCGGTGCAGCCATCGTCAGCACGCACTGGACCTCCCGCTGGACTCACAGTCTCAACTTCGCATGCTCCTGTGCCTGAGAAGACCCCTTCGCCATGGCGCCAGTCATCCTCCGCAGCAGTAAAGGAGAGCACATCATGGACACCGCACTCCAAAAAGTCAGCATCAGTATCAGAGCCCGCCTCAGCTGTGCCTGTTCAGGAGCATCCAGTAGTCTTCAAGATGGGCAGCAATAAGCGAGACAGTAGGTACAAGGAAGATTCGGATAAAAACCCACTCACCAGCGCAAGTATCAAAGGTCCAGAGGATTTTGAGATGTTTGTGCAAGGTGGTGATACAGTCAAATACACCCTTACACCAGAAAGCGTGAGGGGCAATCCCGTGAGTATTTTCGTTGTAGCACATTGCAAGACTTTTGCTAATTCAGATATCAGTCGCCTACTGAGGCCGTTCCGCGTACGAAAGCAACGAGCTCACGTAGCACAGACAAAACGCCTTCCTCCCCGAAAAAGCAAATTCCAGTACCTGCTATACCAGTCGAGGATACACGCACTGGCAGAAGTCAAGCATCCAAGCAAGCCACTGCAGCTGCAGATGACAACGAAAGCACAAGCTCGAAGAGGGAGAAGCGACGATCCATCTCACGGCCTCCAGTCCGCAACACTAGTGTGCACCGGAAGAGCGGCCTCATGGCCCGCGAACCACAAGTTCTTACTGAATCTACGAGGGATTTCGCCGACTTCATCAGATCTACTGGACCTTCAAAAGAACCAGAAATTCGCCCTCTGGTCAGCAATCGCTCGTCGATATCCTTACACTCACTTGGAAGAGAACCGAGCATTCATACGCCTCGATCTCACTCGCCTGCAGCATCGACTCGTAGCATGACCAGGCCAGTGACACAAGCTGCAGATGCGCCACCTATGCCTCCCATGCCGGCCTCAGCTTCTACCAACAAGAGCAAGAACGTCAACATGCAACCAAGAAATGCGCAGATAAACAATGCTGATGGCACTTCCGAGCTGATCGACTTCATTCGAACTGGCCCAAACGGCGCCACGGCATCTGCCGCTGGTGAACAGCGACAACACCGTATTTCAAGGACTGTCGCTCCATTCCGGACAACCATGGATTCAGACCAGCTTCAGGAGTGGGGCGATAGAATCGCAGTCCAGCCTGATTTGAAGCTCAACACGAACATTCCTGTCAGCAGCATCGCACCCAGTGTGAGAAGTGCTTCCTCTGCCAAGTCGTCTAATCGCGCGTCTGCAAACTCCAGATCCGCTCTACTTCAGAACAGTAGTACCAGCACAACGGCTGACAACACTCACCCTGCTTACGCAGACCATCCGCCTCGATTGACTTCAGCCGTCCCGAAGACCGTGCAGTCATCGGGAGATGCTGTACCGAAGCAGCGATTCAGGAACAAGGACCCTTACGCTATCGACTTGTCTGACGAAGAGGATGAAGATCTTCTGACTGCTTTACCCAAGAACAGACGTCAAGAAGAATCTCTTATAGACTTTCTGCGTAACTCGGAGCCGCCCGAGACAAACAATCCGCGTGCGAATGCCAACGGTATCAGATCGCAAAGTGCTACTGCAGCCATTTCTCCTCGTCGTGGCAGTTCTCAGGCAGCCACAGGAGGCTTGAAGACTTTTGGAGCAGATGCAGTATCCATGGGCCGTCGTGGCTCAGCCACAGCTCGCGATGGTCCACAGGTCCCACCGAAAACCAATGCGCAACGCAATGGCACCACCGCCATCGCTGTTGGCCCAATCACGAAGCCGCGGCAAAAGCTTGAGGCTCGCAACGACGGCCCTAAGAGTGCCAACATTGGGGGTACTACCGACCTGGCTGATTTCCTGCGAAGCTCTGGACCACCTGAGCCTCCTACCAAACCAGTCGATCGTGATGACCCTCTCCGTGGAGCTGGTATGCAAATGCCATCTTCGAACAACATGAAGAGGCATACCAGCAAGACTAGCATCAGCGCGAGTACCAGTAGCAAGAGAAGCCTAGGCAGCTTCTTTAGCAGCGTATTCGGCTCGAAGAGAAAGCAGCAATCTGCTGGATATCTGGACATGTAAGGAAACAGGGAAAAGGAGGAACTTATGATCGGGCCATCTGCGAGGCTCATCCACAATCTTGGATTTTGATCTATTCGAGGACGGAGTTCTTTTTGCTGCAGCGCGGCGTTCGCTCATTGCATCATGGCATTTACAGCTTCTAGACCTGGGGGAATGATTGTCAGCATTCCTTTTTCATGCTGCTCATTTGTGTGTTTTCGAGATACCGTACATTCGCGTCAAAGCCGCAGGTGGAAAAATTTCCTAGGAAGGAAAGAGAAGTGGACGAAAGCCGAAAATGGCTACCTGTACAGTTGTAGTATAGTGAATATTTTATGAGATATGGTGTGATCGAGTCCGTCGGGATGATGGCATGAAGTACCCCTAAATCTCTTTCCTCGCACGATACATCTGTTGCTCCGAGCTCTGGAAGTGGTATTCCGCATCCCCATCTGCGCCGTGGACTCCGATTGCATACTGAATCAGATGACGTGGAACGAAGAGCAAAGCCATGTTGTACAATCGCCGTGTCCCTCTTCTTCACGAGCGGCAGATGGTCGAGGAGAGAATCAGGTGAAGTGCCTGTTCGGAAACTCTTGCCTGACTTCTTCACCTTGGCATGTCGACACGGGTCCTCCTTCCCACTCGAGCGATCTCGTGACAGTGCAGCAACCACCATTCGGCCCGCATACCTTGAGCCGACTTTTCCAGACTGCTCTCCGTCACCTAAACTTCGACCTCCGCACAATCGGTAACACGGCGCGCCCTGCTGAAGGAGGTCACACAGCGTCAGCGTAGCTCGAGACTCTCAAGTGGCTCACCACCTTCACGGCTCCACGGCGGGCATTGACGGCGCTGAGTTTGCCCCAGACGCCTCTCCAGTTCCCCAGAGACAATGTCCGGGGAATCATGTCGTTTCTCCTGCACGCTTCTTTTGCCTCAACCACGCGAGAACATGCATCTATGTAGGAACAGATGAGGCAGATCTCTCCGCTTTCGAGATGAAGTCTATATAGTCTTCCAACCCTGCCTGATTTTTGCTTCCCATTGACTCTCCATCTCCAGCAGGCCTGGTCTCAAAGAGCAGATCTTTGACAGTGCTGTCAGCCTCGATTCTGTGAAATATCATCTTTAGCTGATCACAATGGACTCTACACACCAGACCCTGGAGGCCCGCGTGGTCGAGAAAGCAAGCCATGCCGAACACAATGAAGGACGACGAATGTCTGCGAGCTCGCTCAAGAAGAACTTCGATCACGCCAATGTTGAGATGGTCATGCCAGACAAGACTCACATCGAGATGGGAGACCCAACCAACACCATCGACGATATTGCAACGAGCTGGTTTGTATGGCTTGTGGCAGCAACAGCTTCCATTGCAGGTTCACTTTTCGGCTACGACACTGGTATCATATCTGCTGTGCTTGTATACCTTGGGACTTCGTTGGATGGCAGGGAAACCTCGTCCTCGGAAAAGGAAGCTATTACATCTTTGTGCTCCGCAGGCGCCTTCATTGGTGCCATCATAGCAGGACTGACAGCTGATAAGGTATCGCACATCCTATCAAGATGGATAGGATTCTAGCACTGACAACTTGCTGTAGTTCGGTCGCAAAATCGCTATCTACGTCGGCTGTGTACTTTTCGTTGTCGGAGCCATCCTCCAAGCAGCAGCATACTCAATCGCGCAGATGTGCGTTGGCAGATTGGTAGTCGGCTTCGGTGTGGGCAGCGCTGCAATGGTCGTACCACTTTACATCGCTGAGATCGCACCTACGAAAGTCCGAGGACGATTGATTGGTCTGAACAATATGTCTATTACTGGTGGCCAAGTCATTTCTTACGGCATCGGAGCTGCTTTCGCTCATGTGCCACACGGATGGCGATACATGGTTGGTCTTGGTGAGTCAAGAGTCATGGGAACGCTTTCGAGGCAGCACTAACGCTATACACTGTAGGTGCCGTCCCAGCTATCATTCTCGCAGCTCTGCTGCCGTTCTGCCCCGAATCGCCACGTCAACTCGTCTACCACGGCCGTATTCGTGAAGCCGAATTGGTCATCGCCAAAATTTACAAAGGTGCTACAGAAGAACAAGTCCGAAGCAAGGTCGCCTTGATCGCCGCAGCATGCGAAGAAGCCAAAGAGCTCAATGAGAACCAATCTCGCTGGAGCAAGATCAAGCAATTGCACACGGTCCCATCCAATCTTCGGGCTCTGATCTGCGCTTGCGGTCTCATGGTCATCTCGCAGATGTCTGGATTCAACACACTCATGTACTACTCGGCCACCCTATTCGCGCTCGTTGGTTTCTCCAACCCAGTCGCAGTCGGTCTTGTCGTCGCGGGAACCAACTTTATCATGACCTGGATCAACATGATGTTGGTTGATCCTGTCGGCCGCCGCAGGATCCTGGTCACCACTGTCTGGGGCATGAGTGCAGGTCTCCTAGCAGTCGCAGTGGCCTTCTCTTTCATTCCAGTCAACACAGAGACTCTCGAGCTCGAACAGACTGGAGTGTCGGCTGCAGCCATCGTGGTCCTTGTCTTCATAATCTGGTTTGTGGTCTTCTACGGTGTCTCAGTAGGCAACACAGCTTGGATGTCCACCGATTTCTTTCCGATGGAAGTTCGAGCTATGGGCACAATGTGGTTGACTTGTTCTTGCTGGGGATCTAACATAATCGTCTCCTCGACGTTCTTGTCCATGATGAAGGCCATGACGCCGAGCGGTGCTTTCGGCTTCTATGCTGCGATCTGTGGTATTGGTTGGGTGTTGATCTACTTCTTCTACCCAGAAGTTTCGGGCTTGACTCTTGAGGAGATCAATGAGGTGTTCAATCACGGCTTCGGTGTGAGATATGCGAGGAACTTGCGCCGAGAGCGTAAGGATGAGATTGCGGAGCGGTTGAGGACGCAGGAGAAGACGATCGCGATGGGTCATTGAGTCGGCAGATCTGACTGATGTAACCCTTGAGTTTCGATGGCTTGTATAGCACAAACATGGTCAAGATCACGATATGATGAACCTTTTCTGCTCGCCTTCGCTTTCGATAACTCTTGTCTCCATGCCTCAGTCTCGTCAAGGCCATTTAAAGAAAGCTCTGGCATGTATCAAGCGCTCAAAAGCGAAGATCAAGTCCTGCTTCAGCTTTCTCATGCCTGGCAAGACAGCTTAAGCCAACTCGAAGGCCGGTCAGGTTCGAACACTTTCCGAGCTCGTGCAGTCACTGCCCCAAGAGATTTTCGACCAGATCTACGAAGAGACCTTCACATGGGCGCCAGGAACGCAGCATTGGTTCGATGAGGCCGGTGAAAAGCACCCAATCTCTCAGCCCGACGCTCCCGATCAGTATCGTCTGATTATCGTTCGCAAGGACTATGAATTCGATCATCCCGCTCCAGAACTTCTCCAAGTCAATCGCGAACTCCGTGCCAGGCTCATCGACGACTTCTACTCGGATACATGGTTCGCACTTGGCGAGACTGGAAAGGACACAGGCTCGTTGTTTGTGATCGCCATGAAGGATGATGCTTTGCTTCAGGCAAAGGGCTGGGATTCAACGATGAGCGCCCACTACAAGAACGCCAGAATCGCTCGCTTTGTGCGTGTGCTGAACGGGAGGGGCCTTGGACAGGATCGAGTATGGATGTATTGTTGAGGGCAATAGTCAACAGCAAGCTTTTTCGCTCTTTCGAGTGGGTGGCTGTGCCTGAACTTCGAAGCAGGACTTGAAAGGAATGGAACGACGAATCGCTCTTGCATAGTCGTCAGCAACGAATACGGCTCCATTGGGGCGGTGCTTGGGTAATGCTCTACGAGGCGGAAAGCTGAACTGGTATTCTGAAGCGGGGGCCCAACACCTGCGTCCCTGTGTCTTCTATCAGCACTAAGTGTAACACCTGCCTGAATCATTTTCTACCATGGCACGTGCAAGTCCAAGCTGTCGCGTGCATTCGTTTTTGGTCAAGCTCGTCGCTTCACGACTAAGTCGCTTCTTATGACCCATTTCTCGCCTTCTGTGACCTCGCGACCTTCATGCAAAAGACAATCTTTGCCGTGTCTATGCAACAGCGCCATTCCAACTTCCAGCTCGGCGACGACTGGTGGCGGCGCAGCCTCGCGCTTACTCGGCGCATCAGGATAGAAGACTGTCTCTCCGCCTTGACACCCAGTAGCTGGGGAGCTTAAGTAGAGCAGAAGCGTCCATGTCGTCCTCGCTGGAACAGGGTTCGGGTCATCGGCTGCAGGAAACTCGATGTTGTTGCTGTCATCATCTGCATTAAGCTTGTCAGCCGAATCACAGCCTTCGTAAAGCTTCCCAGCTCAGATTATGCTTAAGTCGTAGAAGCTCGTTTCTGGCCACTCACAGTGCTGATCAAAGAATTGCCCTTTGCTGTAGCGATAGATGCGAATGTTGGGGTTCAGACCCAGGATCTCGCCGCCCCAGAGCTCTGATCGCGCATTTTGATCAAGCTCCACATCGTCAATGACCGGCTGAGTCACGAGATCCTTTAAAGCGGTGCTTGACCATAGCTGCTCGGCGAAGCGCGCATCGTTGACTTGGTATCTGTCGTTGACTCTCACAGCCTCGCCTTTCTTCGGCTTGCCAGGTGTCGTCACGAGAGGCAGTGTCTTGAGAAAGGCCACGTAGGATTTGCAAAGCTTGCTCGTCCAAAGCTGCGAGATTGTGAGGATCTGATCTTTCACCAGAATCTCGATCGCGAGTTCAGAAGATGGAAGAGATTGGATAGGTGGCCAGTTTGGTGCCTGGTTCTTTTGTGCTATAGTAGCGGTAGCCTTGTCCGGCCTCGATGCAGAGGCATCGAGAGCATTCGCTGACCTCTTCGTCGCTTTCGATTTGGCCACCATCTTGTCGTAAGCCGATAGAGTAGCCTGGCTGGCCCGATCACCAGCCGTATCCCCACTTTGCTAATCTTTTTTGATGGTAGGCTAAGCTCATCAGGTTGGGTTGTCCGTGAGTAGCAAAGCTTTGACTAAGAGGAAAGGCTCGAGCAAGCCTTCGCACAGCCTGACAGTATAAAGCGGCCAAGACCGCCCACCGCCCTCGAAAATCGAATATTCCACTTGCTCTCGAATGTTTGAGCTCTGAGCTGAAGCGATCGTGTCCAAGTCACGTGTACAGCATCCAATATGACAGGTTAGTACCTTCCAGCTGTCAGCCCTGCACATGATTGTTGTCTATGTTCGCCCACCGAGCAAGCGAGAATGGGGTCGCCTATTGAGGCGAGATGTTCCGATGCAACAGCACGACGCCGAAATTGAACGAAGATCTTCAGCGAAAGCAACGCCGTGCAAGATCCGCAAGAATTCTGGTCCGAGAGACGGAGAGAGTCTGGCGAGAAAGTCCGGGATTTCAGATTACGATGCTGCCAGTCTTGAGTTTGTCGGCATCATGGTCTTGACGCAAGTGGTCGATGATATTCTTGGCCTGGGCTGACCGTGAGAGCGTACAGGATACATTCCCGAGCTCGGACCTCTTTGGCTTCATTATGACGAGTTTGGGCAATTGATGGGCATACCTACTTTCGGAGAACCTGGGAGGCCGATATCTCAGCAAAGACAAGGAGATTTCGCCCCGACAAGCACAGTCGCGCCAGCACAGGTTTTCAAGCCACTTGAGAGCGGCCTGGCACCAGAGTGTCAAAATCCAATGGCCCGAGTGGATACCTGGACTCAAATTGCGAATGATTCTCGGTCGAGGGCTCCAATGAACTCCTTGAATATACGTCAGAGAAGCGCACAGGAAATAAGGAACCGTTTCGCGACCTTCCCAGGTGAGTGAAGCATTCACATATCAGAAGCACACCATGAAGTCCAGGTCCAGGTCGAGCCACTGCAGATGAGGGAAGTCGTGGTATTGAAGCAGCTCTTGCTGGAAAGGAAGATGATCATTAAGGTATATCCGCCTTGTGGCAATCGGCTTAGAAGCGCGTGTGGAAGGCAACAGAATCTCGAGCGAAGCTGCAACGTAACGTTATTGCAAGACTGACTTTATTGGGCTGAACATACCCATCCGAATGGGAAGACGAAGCGTGAAACAAAAGGTTGATGTTTTGTGCCACGACTTCCTGGGCCGAGACTCTTGGCGAAGGCCCTTGCTCTCGGAGCTAACGTCGCTTCATGCCGGTGCAGATCGTCCTTCACCGCGCTGCTCTAACTTCTTGAGCAGGAACATCACGACAAAGTGCAGGCGCGACCTCACCCCTCTCGACCTTAGTAGCCAGCGTCCAGGCAGCAGCAGGAGATCAAGCACAACGATTGACTCCTCCACCCGTCGCAAATTATTCTGCTGCGACAAGACCATCGTTGGTGCTGCCGCTGGAGAACCAGCATCTTGGCCCTCACTATACAAGCGAAGCTGCAAAGAGTCCTGCTGGCCTGAGTCGAGAGCGCGATGCACCGTCATCTTGGTCCACATCACGAAAGATGGAAAGTGCTGGATCTGTTGCGCCTGCCGCCCCGGCACAATCCGCGAACGAGTCGCACATCATGACGGGAACTGAGCTGGAAGGAGTGAAAGAGCACAATGCAGAAAAGACCAATCACGACGTGAACCATACATCGGTGCCT
Organism: Pseudocercospora fuligena; assembly: GCA_014298035.1. Classification (NCBI taxonomy): domain Eukaryota; kingdom Fungi; phylum Ascomycota; class Dothideomycetes; order Mycosphaerellales; family Mycosphaerellaceae; genus Pseudocercospora; species Pseudocercospora fuligena. The sequence continues at coordinate 16,552 of JABCIY010000104.1, read as the reverse complement.
GCGCCGTATACTCCCGCAGCAAACAGCAGACGTAGCTCTGGCCAGTGGGCTGGCATTGATACACCCGTACAACCCATCGACCATGGAGTAGAGAGCAGCATCCGCAATACTGCTACCTTTGGACTCGACGAGATGCCTAAACCTGGAGCGGACCCCGCACAGGTGAACGGAAACATGACTGACGCTCATGTGCCACTGGACGTTCACATGAATGGCGACGACTTTGCTGGCTTCGGTTATGCCGCTGAGGCGGTCTCGTCTCTTGAAGAACCCGAGACCACTCTATCTGCTGCAGCCGAGGAGCCCACACCGGAGGTCCACAACGCTTTCGCAATGCTTCAATTTCCTGACAGCTATTGTTATGTCCACACGCCGTACCTTATGCTTGGTCGAGATTTGAAGTTCGAAGCATATGTCAAGGCACAGCGCAAACAGGAGCGACGTGCAGCGAAGAGAGAAGCGAAGAGGAAGAAGGCTCAGCGCCATGCTGCAGAGTTTCTGGCGAATTACGAGCAAGAACCTAGTATGCCCTCTGTCTACGATGACCAGCTTGCCTCGGATGACGAGCCCGCTGACGATGGGAACCTCGTCGGACATCCAATGCCCAGCTTGCTCAGCAACTACAGCCAACAGGGTGGTGTCGTCTCATTTGTTGGCGAAGATGACCAAGATATGATCATGGCACAGTACCAATACCGGAAGAAGAAGCTCAATTCCTCCTCAAACCATTCGATTGCGCCTCAAAGTCTCCATGACTTAGCTGAAGGCGATGCGCTACACACGGAAGGCTACACTGGCCGAGAGTATCCAGACGCAGATCCGTCGGAATGGGCACAGCTGTCTGTGCATCCTCAAAACCCTGATGCTATCGGCTCAATCTCCAAAGAACACCTGTTGCTGAAGTACAATTCTGAGCTGGGCAGATGGGTCGCTGATGTTCATGGTCACAATGGTATCTGGATCGAGGAGAAACATTACCAGAAAGGTGCGCGAGACATCATCCTCAATCATGGCGCTGAAATCTTCATCGGTGAAATTGGATTCTTCTTTTGCTTGCCTTCCAATGTGGTCGCGCAACTCCAACAACAGGAAATGGGACAGTTTGACGACGATGACGAGGTGATGGAGAGTGTTGAAGTTGATAGCAATGTCGAGACAAGCCCGGCTGCCAGACGGATATCCGATACTGTCGAATCTGTTCCTAGTGACGAGGAAGACGATGTTGCCCTCGCTGAGCGCTCACAAAAGAAGAAGGCGAAAAAGACCAAGGAGCCGAAGAAGCCTCTTGGCAAAATCAAGCTCAGTCTCGGCAAAAAGGCACGACCACCAGCAGAGGAAGCCGCAGGTAGTGGCACGGGCAAAGGCAAAGGCAAAGACAAGGGTAAAGGCAAAGACAAGTCTTCTGCAAAAACCACTACGAAGGCAAAGGCCCAAGATGATGCGACAAAGGAGGATGCGAAAGCTGGAGAGCAGAGCCAGTCCGCAGTCGAGCCGCAGGCGAAGACGGAAGCTTCACAAGACCCAGCTGCACCCACAGCTGGGTCCGCAGACCCGTCTGGTGAACAAGCTGCGAAGCCGCCAAAACCAGAGCCGAAACTTGATCCGACTTCTGCATTCGCAAATGCGGCGCCCGGTCAACTGCCAGAGAAGAGAAAAGGTCCTGGTCGTCCACCAAAGAACGGTCTTCTCTCCAAGCGTGATGATGCTGGCGTCAAGCGCAAGCTGAAGGAGTATGAACGCTTGGGACAGCAGGCTCCAGATCTCCAAACCCTGCTTGAGCTGGTTCGTAGTGAACAACGAGCTAAAGACGCCGCTGCAAAAGCTCAGGCCAAAGGTGAGCCGCTGCCTGATGCGCCAGTTCCAAGCATTGAAGCCTCAGGAGTGCCCCACCCGACTGTGCCTGGACCATCGCAGCCTGTCGGTGTCGCCCAGACGCCAGTACAGGGTAGTGGAAGTCCCAATGAAGTGCCAGCTCAGCGTCCGATGCCGCCAACCCTGCCTCGCCGAGCTCGCTCACCATCTCCGATCAAGCCTGAGCATGAATTCACAGAGGAGCAATTGAAGAAGCCCACAATGACCTACATCTACATCATTGACGAGATCCTCATGAACATTGAGGGAGGACAAGCGGATCTGCAGACCATCTACGACAAGATCCAGAAGCGATGGCCCTTTTTCAAGTACAAGGTCAACTCTGTTGGTTGGCAGAGCAGTGTCCGACATAATTTGTTGCAATCCGATCGCTTTGTGGAAGCCGGAAAAAGTGGCAAAGGCAAGTACTGGACAATCGATCACAACTATCCCCTTAGCGACAAAAAGCGAAAGCCAACGCCGCCTCCGCGACCGCAGATGCCCTACCAGTATGGTCCGTATGGCCAACAGTCTATGAATGGCCAAATGCCGTACAATCCGAATGGACAGCCCGGTCCAGGGAATTACGCAAGCCCATACACTGCGAATGGTCCGTACCCACCACCACAACAAGGTCCGATGCGTCAGAATTCGAATGGTCACTATCAACAGCAAGGACCTCATGCTAACGGACCCCCGCGACCGTCGTCCCAGCAGCCACCACAGTTCAATTCTTTAGTCATGGCTATTGTGCAGTTCAGAACACAGTATCTTAGCCAATTCACTGCTGAGCAGATGCAAAGTGTGACTAAAGCTTTTGATGAGCAAACAGCAGAGGTCGAGACCTTCCTCAAAGCGGGCGGTACATCGTCCTCTGTAGCCGAGGCCAAGTTTGATGGCAATTCAGAGCCATGCAAGACTCTCCTGACCATTTTCGAAACACATAAGAAAGATTGGGCGACACCGACAGTTCAGACCCCGCAGCCTGCAAATTCTTCAACGCCAGCGCCTACACAGACCGCAGCGCCAGGGCCACAGACTGCGGCGTCAGCTCAGCCAACGAACAACATCGCATCTGCAGGAGCAAGTGCAGGCCAGCCGCAAGGAGTGCCTTCAATGCCAGTGACGCAGAACGGCCAATCAAGCGTGGTTCAGAACGGTTCGCAGAATGTGGCAGCAAACGGACCTAGTGCAGCTCCTGCTCCGCCTCATCCACAAGCACCTCCGCAGTCGCAGTCGCAATACCCTCCACACCCGCCTTACATGCAAGCCGCGCCTGCTGGCGTTACTGGTGCCTTGACGAGCGTTACACCTAATCAGAACGGCGTCGGTTCAAGCGCTACGACTCAGAATCCAGCTACAGCTCCGCCACCGCCACAATACACACACGGCCTGCCGACTCCACACAATGCCGCAGCCTCGTCTGCTATACCGGCGACCACCAATCCACCTCCAGCATCAACGGCGACCAACAGTATACCAGAGCGAAGCATGGATCAGACGCAAGAGAGTCAAGCAGCTGTCGATAGCAAGGTGGAAGGGTCGTCAATGCCGCAAGCGATTGCAGAGCAGGAGAAAAAACCCCCAATGACCGCTTGTCAAGGCACATGGGCACCTCTGGAAGAGACACGACCGACTTCTGCAGGTGTGAAGCGCCCTCGGGAAGATGAGGCCGAGGATGTGGAAACGAAGCGTGTAAAGTCCGGAACAGAGAACGTTGGAGAGCAAAAACCACCTGAGTAGTACGACGGTCACCTCGGCTCTTTGATGGCAGGTTTTGCACAGAAGATGCAGCCTTCTCAAGCTCCTGTGGATCTTGGAGCCATGATGAACTCATTTGCGCGCCGAATTCATCACCGGAGCAGAGGCCACGATCAACTTGCTGGGGCATCGCCCGCAACAGCAATCGTCCTGGATGAAGATGTGCAGAGGCGTGGAAGATGGACATATAATGGCCCACGGAGGCCCTATTGAAAGGGATCAGAGGACTTGTATCGCGGGAAGATCTCTTTCGAGTCGAAAGGACATCTAAAGCTCCAGCTAACGAATCGTGCTGGCCACTGGTGGAAGGCAAATGCATCGCATGAATTGGAAGGGATACACAAAAGGAACGATGAAAAGCGAAGAAGATGGACGACCTGAATCGTCTGCATCTGCTCAAGTAATGTTTGTTTGCTTTTTTGATATGGGATTAGCAAGCGAGGAGTTGGTGGTTGTCTGTGTACAGCATAACTCGACGGTCTTCGAGGGCCATGACTCGCTCGGCTTGCATTGGTGGGAAACGGGATGAGGAGGAGTTTAGCTGTCGATTTAGCATGACTACGAAATCACGAATTGGAATGTCAAAAGTAAAGCGTTTGGCGCAAACGATCAGACTTTCATGCAATATGCTTCGATCTGAGTGACAGCCGACAACAGTGCTGTCTGCGATACGGACTGCGCGGCAGAAATTGGAATTGGCCCAGGCTCCAACAGACTGAGGATCATTGCGGCAACTTCTGCTCATAAGCGGTTTCCAAGAAGAAGAAGAAGATACACTTCTTCCTGATCGGCAGTCCAAGTGTCCTTGTTTGCGACAAATATCTTGTTCATCTCGCTCAACTCGCGAGAGCGTTGCTCATAGTGTCGCAGCACAGCAAACGTTTTGCGAGCTAGCATACCTCGAACCAGTCTCTGGATTGTCGTACAACGCTGCAGGTGCTTGCGGACGATAGAGCCACGGGCCAGGCTCTGAAGTTTCGTTGTAGCCTTGCGTTGATCATGGTCGAAGTCCCGCTTGCGGTTCATTGTTTCCTGGCGATGCTTGAAGGCTGGCATAGCGGCAGATGGGATGATATGTATGCTGCAACCTCGTTAGCTATGCAAGGACTCATCGTTGAGATCAAGCGGTGGAGCTATTTTCTTTCGGTCTCTCGTTATCAGATTCTTATAAAGTCTGCACGAGACGCTTCAATCTCATCGACAGGCGACAGAAGTGCGGTGTACGATATGGACTGCGCGGCTATACTCGAGCGATGGAGCGATGTTTCTGTGAGAGTGTCGATCGTTTACTGTTGTCTGACTGTCGGCTGGAGCTGGTTCGCCTTTATAGGACCAGAGCAAAGCATTGGACACAGTACAATTACTAATCATTTATTCCAGCCCTTCGACAATCATTCTTGGCTCAATGGTTCAGCGGCTTGTAAGTCATTTCGGTTTCGAAGTGCATGGTTCAAATGTCGTATACATGACAGTACGGCAGAGAAGTCTCAGTTGCTGTGAGCTGCGTTGCGTCAGGTCCGTTGAGCTGAGGGCGATTGTTTTGTTTTTTGATCGGTTGAAATGTCATAGACGATATTAATAACCTTCGAGGTCCAGGATGAGGATTCTTTTTGATCTTCGCCTTGTTCCAAAGGAGTTTCATATGCTTGCCAAGCCTTTGACCAGCACAGTATAAATACAGTTCCATGAGGCTAGTACTTCGAACAATCATTCTTGGCTCAATGGTACAGCGGCTTGTAAGTCACTTTCGTGTGAAGTGCTTGGTCCAGATACACTTAGCGGCGGAGGCGTTGCAGGGAATCACGTCTGCGTCGCAAACCACCCCTATCGGTGTAGAAATCATTGAGCTGAGGGCGATTGTTTTGTTTTTTTCCATTTCATAGCACCCTTTCGCTTCTCATTTTGACTTATTTCTGGGTCAAGTCGCTTCATTTTATGTTCAAGCTTTGGTCATTTTCACATGCTTGCCATGACCGAGCCTAGCACATTACACATAGATTTCCATGGGTACTATACTTCGAGCAATCACTCTTGGCTCAACGGTAAGGTGCCTGTAGGTCACTTCCAAAAGGAGTGCTTGGTCTTGAATTCGATTCGATTTCCAGCAACGAAGCACCAGACATCTTGACTGCAGTCTGTAATGTTCATTTGTTGACAGGTCGAGCACCTTTGAGCCGAGGGCGATGGTTTTGCTTTTTGCGATGCAACGACTTTGTTTCAATTTTGAAGCATAGCTATGTGGATGCTTTTATATGTTTTCTGCAAGATTTGTGGATCTGAGTGAAGAATTCCACATGCTTGCCTAGTCGTACTCACTTGGTTTGATCTCATCTCCGCAGTGGTCTCGACTGAGTGCAGCCTGAGGCGAAGTTGTTGGGACTGTCTTGCGTGGTTGGGCGTGAGCTGGGTATCTTCATCTATCTGTACATGTCTATTTCGCGAGGAAGGCTTGAAAAGCCTTATTGTCGATCGCCACGTTGCCCACAGCTCTGAGCTTTCTCCTACCCTCTTTCTGCTTCTCCAGCAGCTTTCGTCTTCTTGATACATCAGCGGCATGTAACTTTTGCAGCACATCCTTCCGAAATGGCTTTAGCGTCTCTCTAGCCACGACTTTCTTTCCTGCCACAGCCTGAATCACGACTTCGAACATCTGACGATCGACGTGCTCCTTGAATTTCGTGACCCAAGCTTTGCCGATACGTTCAGCTTCACTATAGTGCACCACGCGAGCAACAGCATCGACAGGAACTTTGTTGACATGCAATTGAAGTTTGAGGATGTTGGCTTTCCTGTAGCCAGCGTCTTCGTAGTCGAGAGATGCATAGCCTTTTGTTGTCGATTTGAGCTTGCCAAAGAAGTCATCGACGAGTCGCTCAAGAGGGAGGAGGTATTTGAGAATGACTTGGGTTGCAGTGAAGAACGATAAGCTCTGCTGAACTCCACGATTTCCCTCGCAGAGCTCGATCACTTTACCAAGATACTCCTCTGGTAAGGTAATGGTGGCCTCAACGTAAGGTTCCTCAAGTGATGATACATTCTGGTGCACTTCCGGGCCCTCTGGGAAGTGGTTGGGATTCGAGATCACTTCTTCGCGACCATCTCTGCGAATGACCTTAAAGGGCACGGAGGGTGGTGTAATGATGATGTTGGCGCCGTGCTCCTGTCGTAGACGATCTTCGAACACTGAGCAGTGGAGGGTGCCCAGGAAGCCGAGACGCCAGCCTGGCCCGAGTGCTTCGGAGCTCTCTTTTGTGACAGTCACAGCTCTGTCATTGAGAGTGACCTGGTTGATGCTGTCCTCAAGATGTGCATAATCGCTCTGATCTGTCGGGAAAGCTGCCACGAAGACCATCGGCTTCGGCTCCTCGAAGCCAGGTAGAGGTTGAACAAGTTTTCTGCTCGCGACTGTAGTGTATGTATCTCCGATTTTTGCTTCCTTTTGTCTCTTCATGCCTGGATTCATGTAGATGTATCCAACTTGACCCGCGCGAAGCACTTTCTGAGGAGTCTCGAGTGGATACATGATACCGACTTCGCCGACGATGTATTCCAGATCTGTCGCAAAGGAGCAAAGTCGATCACCTGCTTTGACCTTGCCTTCAAAAATGCGCACAAGTAGGATGACACCTCGATAATTATCGTACCAACTGTCCACCAGCAGAAGCTTCAAGGGTGCGTTCTCGTCCCCGACAGGCGCAGGTATGTCGCGCACAATAGTTGGCAGCAGTTTTTCGACGTTTAGACCAGTCTTTGCAGACAACATGACAGCATTTGAAGCATCGAGCTCGAAGGTATCTTTGAGCTGTCCGATCGTCCTCTCTGTATCGGCAGAAGGCAAATCAACCTTGTTCAGCACAGGAATCAGCGACAGATCCTGTGCAAATGCCAAATAGAAGTTGGACACTGTTTGCGCCTGCACTCCTTGTGAGGCATCAACCAGAAGCAACGCACCTCCACAACTGGCATAACTCCTGCTCACTTCTGCTCTGAAGTCAACGTGTCCAGGCGTATCAACCAGATGCAGCAGATAGTCTTCTCCATCATGATTGTGCAGCATCGAACACGTCTGCGCCTTCACCGTGATACCTCTTTCCCTTTCCACATCGAGCTTGTCCAAGATCTGCTTGTTTCCTCCCGGCTGAATCGTCCCTGTCAGCTCCAGCAGGCGATCACTGAGCGTGCTCTTGCCATGATCGACATGCGCGACGATACAGAAATTGCGAAATCGTTCGATAGGGATCTTCGAGATGCGCTCTTCGATGGCAGATGGCGATGGAGCGGCGAACAGGCGAGCAGTCGTGCTCAGTCGTTGTCGCTGAAGGCCGTTGAAGGCATATTTGGTAATGCTTGACTGCCACCAGGAGCGGCAGAAGCCATTGGTACTCCTAGTCGCCAGGAAACATCGTCGCATGAGTGTGAGCTCTGATCATCATCATTTCATCAATGGCTTCACTGTTCACATGCACCTGGAAAGCATCGAATCTCCAAAAGTCTTGGCGCGATCGTTACTACGCCAACCATATATATCAACACTCATCCATCTTACTCAATCGCTGACGAGCATCGCACTACTCCAACACCACAAACCGCAACGATGTCCTCCTCACGCAGCAAAGACCCCTCAGCCGCCAAAAAGAGCACAAAATCGGCTTCATCCTCCAAATCAAAAGAGATCGACACCCACAAACTCGCCCTCCGCGGCAGTTCCAAACTCGTAACCGAATTCTTCGAATACAGTATCAACACAATCCTCTTCCAACGCGGCGTCTACCCACCCGAAGACTTCGCGCCCGTGAAAAAATATGGATTGAATATGATGGTCACTTTGGATGATGAAGTGAAAGCCTATATCAAAAAGATAATGTCTCAACTCTCGAAATGGATGCAGAAGAGCAAGATTTCGAAGTTGGTGATTGTTGTTACGTCAAAGGAGACGGGGGAACATGTTGAGAGGTGGCAGTTTAGTGTAGATTTGACGGGGGATGGGAAGAAGGGGAGAGGGAAGGATGGTGATTCGGCGAAGGATAAAGAGAATGCAGAGCCTGCGAAGGAAGAGAAGGAGAAGGGTGAACAGGAAATTCAGTCTGAAATTCAAGCTTTGTTCAGACAGATTACGGCGAGTGTGAGTTTCTTGCCCATGTTGGATGGCAACTGCACGTTTAATGTTTTGGTTTACGCGGATGCGGATAGTGAGGTGCCGTTGGAGTGGGGTGATAGTGATGCGAAGGAGGTTAAGAATGCGGAGAAGGTCATGTTGAGGAGTTTTTCGACAAATTCGCATCGGGTTGATACGGTGGTCAGTTATAGGTGAGTCTTTGATTCGAGAGAAGTGGTGGATGATGTGAAATGATGCTAATTGATATATTTAGGCTGGCGGATTAATGGACAGGTGATGTTGTTGCATGGACGAGGATGAGAGATGACTTCTGGGATGTGTACATGGCTGCTTGGGTTTTCGGGTGACATTGATGCTTACACCTGCTCAACATCTGGATGGGTTGGCGAAATCAGGCGTTCTGGAATAGCAAAGAGGCGACTGAGGCTGTTTCACCACAACGTGTTTCATACCAGGATACCCTATATCTAAGAGCGGAGCGCTCGCCTACTGAGATTCACTTTTTACGACATAGGAGATTCAGTTTCAACGTCAAAGAGTCTATTCATGCAGAACTTTCCAAACGCTCGGAGACTGGACCGCGTGCGAAGACACGCGTCTCAACGAAACTCGTGGTGGCATCTAGGACATAGCTTGAAGCTCGAAAGTATTGTTGGAGGATGCTAGCAGAGCGGTGGATACAAGTGAGCTATTCCAGTACTTCACCTGGACGACTTTATCGCAGCATCAGCCGCTCCACCTACACGTTCACAACAGTGCCTTCACAGTCACTGCCGTCCATGGCTAGATGTACCCGATTTGAGCGCTGCAGTTCCGATAGACCCTTCCCTAGAGAACCTCAACATCCTCAGCACGCGCTGTTTTGTCAATCCCGGTTCAGTAGCAAATGCCAGCGATTCAGGGCACGTTGGTTTCAGCCTGGCAGAAGCCAAGTCAGCGGAAGCTGTCAGTGCCATTCTCATGCTTCCCAAAAATGGCATTGACATTGCAGAACATCAATTCCGGAGAATCTCTCTCACTGTCAGCTGCACTTCAATGTTGAACATTGATCCTTTCGATTTCAGTCCTGTTTGCAAGTAGCTAAACGACTGTGGACAGTGTTGAAATACCAAACTTTCTCGCAGGTCGTCCAGCAACCGTTCATGATGTAGCGGTATAATAAGCCTGCAAGTCGCTTTTGATCATGAAGCGCTGGGTTTGAAAGATACGACATCAAATCCGCGTCCAGTCACTCACAAGAGACTGGGAAACGCGCTCTGTTGGAGTGTCACATCTGCTACGCCGTGGGCGATTGTTTTTGACTTCGTGGTATGATACATGTCTGTCAAATTCATCATGCATACAGAGTCAAGCTGTGTGATAGTTAGCACGTGGGAAAAAAGTCGTTGATACTGCACTCCTTCCAAGTCTTTTAATGTCCGAACAAGATTTGCTCAATCTTGGTAGCCGTAGTAGTCTCCATCTTCTTGCATTGCATAAGGGGCGCCGTTATGCATTTGTACGGCTTCCGCGCTGCATATGGAACGCTCCGAGCAAGTGCATTATGCACAATCTCTTGGTGCTTCGTGCCTGGCACTATTGAAACCGTCAGACCGTTTAGCAGTGTTTCTCGTGTGCTCAACCGCAGCTGTAGCATACAAGAGCACAATATAGCGCAGTCTTGTCAAAAGTGGTTGAAGGTTCTGAAGTGTGCTCTTTTTGCCGCGTAGAACCGGGTGGACTTGCAGCACCGAAAGATGGCTCGGGCGCAATGAGTTGTATACGCTGTACGCTCATCGAGTCTCGCATAGCTGCGTCGAATTTGCACGACTTCGCCTTTGGTTCACTTCTGAACGCGGTGCTGCTCGACTCATTTACCTCTCGCACCGTCTCGCCAACCTGTGTATCATGTTCAGGTATCCCAGCTCATGTCGGCTCCTTCGAGAAAGAGTCTGACTTGCATTCGCGTATTGAATCATGCCTGCATAACAGGATGTTTAGAATATGCCATGGCATCATTGCTCAACGGCGGCCGCGTGATGTTTGTGTTTCATCTTTTCAACTTCATCCTCTTGCTGTGTGTCCGTATGCGATTGGTACAGCGACGCCCGGTTGAGATATCCGGATCGCCATTTCGTGGCTGGCTGAGAATGACGAACACGTGCATGACGTGAGATCTCGCGAACGACAGTACAAACAGCGAACTCCTCTCGCCGGCAAACGAATTCTTTCTATTCCAGAACAACCGCCACGAAAACCGGCACCAATCTTTGAACTTCCAGCGTGATGGCGGTGCCGTGAAGAGTTCCTTGGATCTGGAGAGACACGGCCTACTAGTAGTGTGTGGTATGCCGCGCGACGGGCATTTTTGGTTACACAAGACTCCGGCATTACTCGGCACTCAGACAGGGGCAACTCAGACCTCACTTTCTCCTCTACGAAGCAGATCTCTTAGCAAAACATTTCGCTCTCGTATTTCTTGCGACAGGTTTCGGATCCAGGCACGCATCAAATTGGATGGAAAATGGCCTAGAGGTTGAGACCCGCTTTTCCCTCATGAATCGAAGACCTGTATGCAGCTTTCCGTCTCTTGTCCCAAGAATAGGGCAATCACCGACAAAATCCTGGACTGCATAGCGGCGACTTGCATATATCCTTGAGATCATATCGAAGCAGCCCTACAGCCTGCTGGTAGCATTGAGCTAGCTATTCGGTGCTGTCGCCGATGTGCTCAACGCGTTACTGGTTCGCACTCGGCTTCGGCGTGGTGGAATAAGCTTTTGACCATGGCTTTCAAATGTGCTCAGGTCTCGGTCTGAGGAAGATGTGAGCCGTCTATCTCAGAACCACGCTGCTGCACGGTTCCCATTTAGGGTCGAAGGAGCCATCATAGCTATCAACCGGCCAAATGCAGAAGGTCTGAGGCCAGAATCTGAGAGATAATTACTGGATGGAGCTTGCCGACCACCATCACCACCATAGTATGTGATGCAATGTACATGGCGGCAAAAGCTTCACATCTAGTTGGCACTCTATGCAAGAGGTTGGCAGGCCAGAAGCAACGTGGACCTGCAGCCTGCATTCTGGTCACAGATTCTGTCGTCCGATCAAGCATGATGCTTGAGTAGAGAAGAGATCTGCCACGGCTAAACCCTGTCATTGGGTCAGGGCACGATCTGGTAGACCGAGCTGATGGGCGTTGTTCTGGACAACCTCGTGGCAATGCCATTGCCCTGGTGGTACCACTGTCCTATCATCAAATTGCTGGACTCAGGAACACACAATTTCAGGAACTGGTTTCTCGCTTCCTGCCCAGCCTTTGACGTGGACGGCGTCTTCCCTGCAAGTGAAGAACTCCTCGATGTGGACCCAATTGTGGTTCCTGCCAATACTACCATACGGCCCTTCTCTTACTCAACGACTCTGTTTAGCCCTCCCGCGGCAACTAGAAGTCGTCTTGGAGACGATTTGATGATTGACTTCGACCATCCGAGACCAAGCTTGAAATAGGGTTTGTCTGCCGTGTGGCTTCGTGGCTCTTTCCGGCTAGATCACTAGCACGATCGAGTCAAGCGGTACCGTTTTCAGAAGATGTATGCAACCTTATTCTCGGCCTGTACCGACCAGCTCGCTCGATGCGGCATGGCGAGTATGCCGCGATACTCGTGTTGCGCCGTTCTTGGTCAAGACGCCTCAGCATGGGACATGCTTCTTCACTTCTTCTTGCGACTCAAACCTACGCCGACGCTACGAAGCTATGGCGTTCGAGACGTTCCAATGTCGCAGGATATGCTCGAGCCCGTCGAGAGTAGGCTGCTCACCAGAGGCGTCTGTCGACGATCACCACGCCGACCTGTCAATAATATAGTACGGTATGTGCTCCTGGTCTTAACTCCCTTTCTTTCTTCAGTTGCTTGCTGGTACCTTGCATTCATCTCGACGTGAGACGTTCGTACGTCTACGTGTTCTTTCGTTTCTGGTGCTTGTTCTCGGCAACCAATTGCTGATTACCACCTCCCTTCGTTCGTTCAATCTGAAGCTTGGTACCACGACCCGCAGCAACCACCCGAACAAGCCGGCCCATTACTATTGACGAGAAACAATTTCTGCCAACTTGCAAACGAAACATCAACACCTTCTACTTCAGGTCGTCGGCACCTGAGGCCACACCTCAACGATGGGTGTTCTATCCTATCTCAAGCCCAAGAAGGGCAACCAGGAGGCCGCCGCAGCTGATCATGGAAAGATGGAGATGACCGAGAAGAATGGTGTCGAGACCAGCGTGGCTCCTACACCCACACCAGGAGCAGGAACTCCAGGCACTTGGTCCCGCCCTGCTTCGCTGTACCCTTCAGGAGACTTCCGAAACTCCCAGTCAGATATCAATGAGATCAAGTGCGATGTCATGGTCAACTGGCTGTATCAGCAGCAGATGGAGCGCCTTTGGACTGCTGGTGGCATCGACGAGGGTGTCATTCTCAAGAAGTCCAGAGGACAATATACTTGCTGCCCAGCAGACATCGCCGATGAGCCATATGGCTTCTTCAAGTCAATTGAGACTCTCAACGTCCGAGTATGTTCTTGAACTCTTCTTTGCTAGCTGCGGCCAATTCTGACATCCTCCTAGGTTGCAATGACTGTGAATACCAGAGTCATCAAGCTCTTCCTCCACAACAACGAGCGACCATATGTGCCGCTGAAGAACGGTCTTCGCCTGCAGGTACTCCCAGATATGTCATACCTTCCCCGATGCCAGAAGCATCAGTTTGCCGCCTTCATCGCCGACCGAGGTCTCCTTGTCGTATGGGATGATGAGCCTCGCCATCTCTTGGATCGCGCTCACAAGATTGAGAAGTCTCTCATGGAAATGATCTGGGAAGATGAGTTCGACCCTGACGATAAGAAAGAGGGCAGTGTGGCTGTCAATGAAGTTGGAATGTCTGATGTTTCCGACTCTGGCATGGCTGAAGAGGGCTACCAGGAGCCAAAGCGGAACATCGTTCTCTACCAATCAGTCCTGTCTGCCGCTACGCTGCTGCTCACTTTCTTGGCCATTGGATCTGGTTTTGTCAAGGTAGCCGTCGAGACGTTCATCGACCACAGCTACATCCGCCTGGCATTCATCCTGGTTGTGCCGCTTCAGATGTGGCTGGGATTGTTCTTCTTCCAGTCCGTCGTCAACAATGTCGCTCAGCTCATTGGACCAATCTCACAAATCAACCACAATACCAAGTTCTACTCTGGACTGCGACCAAAGCGACTCCGCCGCGAAGTAGGTGGCCTGCCACATCTCACTATCCAGATGCCGGTCTACAAGGAGGGTCTCACTGCTGTCATTGAGCCCACCATCCGATCGATCAAGGCTGCCATCTCCACCTACGAAATGCAAGGCGGTACTGCCAACATCTTTGTTAACGATGATGGTATGCAATTGATCAACGAAGATGATGCTCGCGCTCGACAAGACTTTTATGACGAAAACAACATTGGGTGGGTCGCTCGACCAAAGCACAACCCAAAGCCTGCCGAGGGCGAAGAGGTCTTCCTGCGTCGCGGAAAGTTCAAGAAGGCTTCCAACATGAACTACGCCCTTTGGGTCAGCAACCGTGTGGAGGAGAAGCTCAACGGCCTCGAACGTCAACAGGGCTGGAACCAGGAAGATGAAGCTGGCGCATACCGAGACGCACTTGCCACTGTTGTTGAAGAGGATGAAGGCAGGACTTGGGCTGATGGCAACATCCGAATGGGCGACTACATCCTCATCATCGACTCCGACACTCGTGTGCCTACCGACTGTTTCCTGGACGCTGTCTCTGAGATGGAGCACGGTCAACAAGTCGCTATCATCCAATACACTTCCGGTGTCATGAACGTTACGGACTCGTACTTCGAGAAGGGAATCACTTTCTTCACCAACCTCATCTACACTGCCATCAAGTTCGCTGTCGCCAACGGTGATGTTGCTCCTTTCGTAGGACACAACGCCGTGCTCCGCTGGTCTGCTCTCCAAGCTATCGGCTACGAGTGCAAGCACGATGGTCGCGAGAAGTTCTGGTCCGAAGACACAGTATCCGAAGATTTCGACATGGCTCTCCGTCTGCAAACCGCTGGCTATGTCGTCCGTCTTGCTGCATACCAAGGGACCGGTTTCAAGGAGGGTGTCTCGCTCACTGTCTACGACGAGCTCGCACGTTGGGAAAAGTACGCATACGGTTGCTCCGAGCTCATCTTCCACCCATTCCGCTACTGGTTGACTCGCGGACCATTCACAAAGCTCTTCCGCAACTTCATCTGCTCGTCTATGCCTCTCCCATCGAAGTTCACCATCATGGCCTACATTGGTACCTACTACGCTCTTGGCTCAGCCTGGATTCTTACAGTTGCCAACTACTTCCTGACTGGCTGGTTCAATGGAGCTCTCGACCACTACTACATCGACTCCTTCAAGATCTACTTCGCCATCATCATCATCTTCTCTGGTCTCGGTAACTTGTCGCTCGCTGTTCTACGCTACCGTCTCGGCGAGGGCAGCATCATCCGCAACATTTTCGAGAATTTCAGCTGGGTCCCACTTTTGATGATCTTCCTTGGTGGTGTCTCTCTTCACGTATCGCAAGCCATCTTGTCGCACTTGTTCAGTGTAGACATGAACTGGGGAGCTACGAGCAAGGAAAGCCCAGACAGCCAAAGGCCAAACACATGCTTCGGGCCCAGTCCAAGATCCAGTACGCTGCGAGCGTGGACACGGTCTGCGGAATATGGCAGAAGTCAATCGAGGCTCCAGGAACGATGCCGGCCGAGTAGTGCCTGCTTCGACCATCAACATTGTTGGCAGGCTGAACACAATCCTCCGAAACTCTGCCACATTCCTCGCCAACAGGGAGAAGCAGCAATCGCTTCCAAAAGCGACAAGAGCTGTATCCAGGATGTCTAGGCAACTTAGTCAATGGCGGGATGAAATCACTGACGATTCTGGCGTCAATCCAGATAAGCTGGTACCAGCGGGGATGCAACGCGATTCGAGCCAGATATTTCAGGAGGTGGACGTGCGGCTCTTCGACCTGCAACAGGCCTTGGCCGCCGTATGGAACTTGAACGAGCAAAAGTACCTTGACAAGAACGCACTGTTCCAGACCGCAGCTAACGTCGGCAGTGAACAGAGTGCACGCCAGCTCGATACAATCGGCTTTTGCATGTCGCAGCTTGAAAGGATTCTCTCGGCCGCTCAAGAGGACGAGGGCAGCGAAGATAGTGCTGATGATGAAAATGATGACAGCTTCGATATTGGAAATCCCAGCGCGCTGCCGAACCCGGATCTTTCTAGTCGCCCTGAGCTTCGACAGGGAGCTTTTGCGCAAGACAGCTCGCTGGAGCAACCCAGTCGGCAGCAAGACTCGACCCGTAACTTGCCGTATTGGTACGACAGTGGTTCACGTTGGATTTATCAACATCCGGTCCAGGTGGCTCAATCCTCCGGCAAAGCTGTGCGAAAATACGAACCTCCGAACCAGGTACGTTACAGCGCTTCGACCAGCGCATTACCGTCCATGAACGACATTCACGACCAAAACAGGCCCTCAGTCGTGCTCCAGCAACCTGTCAATTCATCATTCGATTGGGTTGCGAGACCTTTTCCGGCGTTGTCCGGGGAGCGAGGCTATACTTTCCAAAATCCGCAGCTTCAGGCTGCGATGCAGCACTTGGACAACAACTTGCGGGAGCTGGATGACAGCTTGCAGCATCTGAGAGTTGAGCCTCAGCAGATCCACGACCGATCCCGTCTGCGTCAACACCCAACAACGATCGTGACAGCGCTTCCACATCATGTCCGACAGTCTCATGACG
>JABCIY010000103.1:0-129502 GCA_014298035.1 Pseudocercospora fuligena | reverse complement strand
GTTTCGATGTCAGGGTCGTAGTAAATTTCAGCGGCATCCGTGACTCCACGAAGGCTGGTGAATTCGACCTTGGAACGAAGCAGCTTGGCAGATTCTTGGGCAGCGCGTGCTTCGGGCAGCTGGTACACCCTCATGTTCGGCGTCTTGATGTTGTCAGCCACGTTCAAGATTTCCTTCAGACGGGGTACACCCTTGGTGGTGGTCTTCGCCGTGACACCTGCCAAGTGGAAGGTGTTCAATGTCATCTGAGTGGCTGGTTCTCCGATGGATTGCGCAGCAAGCACACCAACCATCTCACCTGGGGAAACGAGGGCACGCAAGAAGCGATTCTCAATGTCGCCAAGAATGTTGTCGAGCGCAAGCTTGCTGAGCTTGTCTTCCTTGACAAGTCGCTTGAATGCCAAACGTGAGCGGAAGAGTGCTTTGCACAGGAGCGTGGCGTTCAGGTCAGCTTCCTTGGACAGCTCGTCATCTCCGCGAATGATCTTCAGGCGGTCCAAGAGTGCTCGGACCTTGGGGATAACTTCCCGGGGGTCAAGATCGCTCTTGCTGTTGTCGTTGATCTTGAACTTATTCCTCGCGTTCGCAATCATACGACCAACATTCAGAGGTAGGAAGCGGCGATCATCAGCATCGTCGAGGTTGTGCCGAATCTTCGCGCGATCGTGTTTGATGGCTTCGAATTCTTCATCAAAAAGCTGTTGGACTTCAACGTCTCCTGACAGCTCGTTCGCAACTTCCAGGTAAGTCGAAGTCAAGGTTTGATCCTTGCTGCTAGGGCTGATGACATCGATCTTGTACATCTTCTCGAAGGCCTCGTGAGAGGAGGTAATGATCTCAAGATCTTGTGCTTCAATGTACGTTGCATCGAGACCATCCTCACCATAGGTGAACTGTAGAATGTCGCCGAGTGAGTTCCGCACGGTACCATCGTACTTGATCATGATTTCCTCAAGCGCTTTGACGAGTCGACGCTGAATGTAACCAGTCTCAGCAGTCTTGACGGCGGTGTCAATGAGACCTTCACGACCTCCCATAGCGTGGAAGAAGAACTCTTGTGGTGTCAGTCCACGTAGGTAGGAGTTCTCCACAAACCCACGAGAGGCTGGTGAATAGTCGTCTTTGGGGAAGTGAGGAAGCACGCGGTCCTTGAAACCGAATGGAAGACGCTTGCCCTCAAGAGACTGTTGCCCGACTGACGCAGTCATCTGGGAGACGTTTGTGGTAGACCCCTTGGATCCGGATTTGACCATGGTACCGACGTTGTTGCAGGTGTTCATGCCCTTGTACGCCACGTCACCAGCTCCGTTTCGAGCATTGTCGAGCGCAGCTTTCGTCTTGCTCTCGAATGTCTCTCGGACTGTCATACCTGGCGCAGCCTCCATTTCGTCAATCTGCACGTTCTTCATGTACTCGTCGACTTGCGCCTTGAATTTGACGACTTGTTCCCCGATCTTGGTGACCATATCGGCATCTGGGACAGTATCGCCAATGCCGACGCTGAAACCATGATGAAGCAACCAGTAGCAGCAGATGCGCTGCGCAGCGTTGAAGAACTCGACCGTAGCATCCGGACCCCTGTCATTGAAGATGTAGTGAACGACACCGCCACCAGAAGCACCGACCAGCTTCTTTGTAAAGCGACCCCAGACAAGCTCACCATTCTGGATGAGACAGGGCTCTTCGCTCTCGAGCAAGGGAATGTCGCCCTCCTTACTCTTTCGGAAGATGTTCAACCCAAGCGGAAGGCCAAGTGATATTATCTGCTTGCCAGTCCAGCGTGGGGTAGGCTTAAGGATAGCAGGAGTCGGGATGACACCATCCCAACCAGGCACCCACATCAAGATGTTCATGACTTGCTCATAATCCATCATGGTGTCACGTCTCGTCATCATCCAGATACCGGCCATGGTGTCTTGAACAATACCCATGAGCGGTCCGTTCTTCTGAGGGGACACGATGTTGTGAGGAACAGCACACAGGTTGGCCACCTCGGCACGAGTTTCGTGGCCCTGAGGAACGTGCATGTTCATCTCGTCACCATCGAAATCGGCGTTGTATGGGGATGTGACCGACAGATTGAGACGGAAGGTAGAGTAAGGCATCACCTTGACCCTGTGACCCATCATGGACTCTTTGTGCAGCGAAGGCTGTCGGTTGAAAATGATGTAGTCTCCATCGACGATGTGTCGCTCGACGATCCAGCCAAGTTGCAGCTGAATCTCGCCAGCTCGCTTGTGGTACCGCAAGTCGATACGAGACCCGTCTTCTCTGATGATGTGCTTGGCACCTGGGTGCTCGTTTGGACCGTTTCGCACAAGCTCTTGCAGCTTATGGATGTTGTAGAGTGTCACTCGTTCCGGGAATGTCAGAATTCTGGCTGTAGACCGTGGACATCCGACTTGGTCGAGATCCAGGTTAGGATCACCTGTGATGACAGTACGTGCAGAGAAATCGACACGCTTGCCCATCAGGTTACCACGGAGACGACCCTCCTTGGACTTCAGACGAGCACGAATAGCCTTGAGAGGACGACCAGACTTCTGGATCGACTTGGGCAGACCAGCAATATCGTTGTCCATGTAGGTCGCAACATGGTACTGCAGGAGAGACGTGAACTCGTCAGTAATGTGCTGCGGTGAGCCTTCCTGCTCGGCGCGTCGCACATTCGAATTGGCGCGGATGATATCAGACAGCTTGTAAGTCAAGTCGTCTTCTGATCGCATGCCTTGGCTGGTTCCGTCAACCGAGATACTAGGACGGACTGCTGGTGGTGGTACAGGAAGCACCGTCAGGACCATCCATTCCGGACGGGCATAATCGACGTTCAATCCCAGACGGAGGAGGTCATCCTCTGAGATCAGGCCGAAAACACGGAGGACTTCTTGAGGTGTGATGACCTTCTTCTCAACACCATTGTCCTCACCATCTTCATTCTTGCCGAGCTTCCAGGTGCCGTTCAGCTTCAACTGCTCCTTTCGAATGGTTGGCTGAATGTTACCGCAACCGCCGTGGCCTGGAGGCTTCTCCTTCTTTGGGTTGCCGCCGAACTCGTCCTGCTCATCTTCGTTCTTCGCGTCGAGATCGCAGGTGGTCTTCGGTTTGCACAGGCGGGTGACGGCCTCGAAACGGCGCTTCGGATCGCGCAATCCGACAGCACGTTTGAACAATGGGTTGCTCTGTTGTAACACTGTGAGCACTGATACAAGGAAATAGATGACAGGAAAGAAAGGTGAGAGAAGAGTCTTACCTCATCTTCCAAGAGCTTGCCACAATTGTGGCAGACGGATTCAAGGATCTTCTTGATCTTGGTGATGAAGCCTAGTCACGTGAGTCAGTAATTTGCAGATGAGCATATGAAGTGATGCCCGTCTCAACCTACCGACATGGAAGACGGGCACAGCGAGTTCGATGTGCCCGAAGTGGCCAGGACACTCCTGTTGGCTTTCGCCGCAGGTAGCGCACATCTGGCTGCGGTCGATGGTGCCGAGTTTGGGGTCATTCAAGCCCTTCTCGCGCGGTCGGTGGCGCTGCTCGTCCATCGTCTCGGCATATTCGATATGGCACACGCTCATGCTCTTGATTTCATCGGGCGAGAAGAGACCGAATTGAATCTCCTGCACCGTCTTGAGCGGTGCCGAGGAGTGAGGAAAGGTTGCCATGTTGGGCGGTCGAGCGAGACTTCCCGGGTCGAGTGATGTCCTTTACTACGTGCTCTTGACCGCTGCACTCGATGCGCAGACTCGGTTTTTGCTGGCCGGACGCAGGCTTGTCGTTCTGACTGCTGCTGTCGCGCTGCTCACGCAGTCCGCCACTCGCACAAAAACCACCTCCCCTAACAACACGCGCACCTCGAATGAGGGCAGCCTCCGCGCCTTGCGCCTCCAAAAACACTCGTCCTCGCCGCAATTATGACTACTCGATGGATTACAGATGCGCCGGCGATGGCGATGTCGCGCGAACGCGCTGAATAGAAGAATGTCGTTGCGGTTGCGCTGAGTGATGCGCGCCCGTTCGTAGGCCGGCCGGCGACCGATACGTGACTTTTCGATATCCCGTGGCGTTCTGCGGTAGAACTGGCAGTATCGCGCGCGTCCAGGCGATATGCGGATGGGTTGACGGTGATGAGGGAGTGGATGTTTCGCGGTGGAAGGTGCGAGGGAGAGAGGTCGGCTTTGACGACGAGGCAACAAGCCCCGGAGCGAGACTTCCACGAGCGGCTGTTCCCGTGCTGTGCAGAGCAGGGGTGCAGTTCGTTCCAGATTTCAGTCTTTCAGATCCGGATTCCACCAGATTTGCCGTGGCGCCAATCGTTCGCGATAGACTCAAATGACCTGGTGTGGTTGTCGCGGAAGGTGGATGTTGAGTGTGCGATTGCGATTGCGGTAGTCGCTGCACAAGTTCAAAGGCTGGCGGCAGACAAAGAGAAGGCAAAGCAGCGCACGCACTTCCATCAGTGAATGCCGCGTGCTGGCTTCACTGCTGCGGCCCAACACAGTCACCGTCACTCACTCGCTACACACTGCACAGTCCATGCTGCCTCTGCCTCTGACCGCATACACTCCTTCACTCACATGTGACTCACTGTAGTCTGTAGGCGTGCAGTACACCATGAACCTGCCCCTCTCCGACCCGATCCTGCTGGCCCAGGACATTCCCGAGACTCTCACTGCGCGCCTGCGATCTTCGGGCCAGGCAGTGTGCATTCGCTTCTCCCACCGCGGCGACCTGCTCGCATCCGGCACCGCCAAAGGCACAATCGCTATCTTCGACCTCGAGACCAATGGAGTTGCGCGAAAGCTTAAGGGCCACACTGCAGGCAGGACTGTGCAGTCGCTGTCATGGGAGAAGAGCGGCCGCTACCTGCTCAGTAGCAGCATAGACTGGAAGGTGATGTTGTGGGACCTGAAAGATGGCAGCAGAGTACGGACAGTCAATCTGGGCGCGCCGGTCTACATCGCAGAGCTGCATCCCGCCAACCACAAAATGTGCGTGGCAGCTCTCTATGAGTATAGACCAGTGCTGGCAGACTTCACAGACGACAAGAAGGTCAAGCAGATGGCACTTCCAAATCTGCCTAAGCGGGCACCTCACGAAGAGAGCGGCGAGAAGGCGGATGCTAAGCACTTCACCACCGTGGCTGCCTTTACACCGAATGGAAAATACATAATAACAGGAACGACCAAGGGATGGCTGAATGTGATCAATACCGAGACTCGCGAGACTGTTCACAGCAATCGCTTATGCAGCAAGCCTATCCTGCTCATCCGCCTGAGCAGCTCTGGTCGCGATCTGCTTGTCAATGCTTCGGACACCATAATACGGACCATCAAGCTTCCTGACTTGTCAGACCCCAACTTGCAGCCAGACAGCATTCGCTTGGAAGTGGAACACAAATTCCAAGATGTCGTCAATCGCTTGTCTTGGAACCATGTCGCATTCAGCAGCAATGCTGACTACGTAATGGCTTCAACGCTTATGAACCATGACATCTACATTTGGGAAAGAGGGCATGGATCTTTGGTGAAGATTCTGGAGGGTCCGAAAGAAGAGCTGGGGGCTGTGGAATGGCATCCGGTGCGGCCGTTTGTCGCAGCGACAGGAGTCGAGAGTGGTCGCATCTACTTGTGGTCCATCAACACTCCACAGAGGTGGTCAGCACTTGCGCCAGATTTCGTAGAGGTAGAAGAGAATGTGGAGTACATTGAGCTGGAAGATGAGTTTGATATACACGACCAGTCCGAGCTACAAAAGCGACGGCTTGATCAGGAAGACGAGGAGGTGGACGTCCTGACCGTGGATGAAGAGCAGCTGGAGCGTGAAGGCAGAAACGCCAAAGATGGCACAGCGAAGGCGGGAGAAGAGTTTCGCATGCCCGTGCTGCTGGACATGGATGACTCTGACAGCGAGGATGAGATAGTAGCTATCGGCGCTGGTCAATTCAGGAGAAAGAGCACAGCTCAGGCTGATGAGATGGAATTCGTGGATGGCGAGGACCTGGTAAATGGAGAGCCTGAGAGCAATGGACATGCTGGCACGAAGCGACGACGAGGCGATTGAAAGATACCCTAACGAACTGGTTGCCGATGAATGGTGTTGTCTGCTTTGATCATTTCGACTTTACCTTCATCCGTGTGGACTTTGCATCATGCCCTTGAAGCGAAAATTCCTGCAGACCATCGTGGGAAGCTGGAAGTACAGCGCGAGATTTGCTGTCCATATTTTCGACCTTGCACATCGAGTTATATGCTGCAACAGCGCATTACTGTCCTAGTAGCAGTGTCGCTAAGGTCAAATGCTCGTTCTGCGCTCGAAATCTTCAATTCGGGAGGCTGTTCTAGCCACAAAGTCCATGAGCCGATAAAGAAAAGCCACTCAGATCGGTGTGGGTTGACTGTCGAAGTCGAAGTAAAGACGAAAGTTCTCTAGAGAGCAATGAGATACCTCTCAACATAGCAGGAACAGTAAATGAAGACGAAGGCTCGCATTCCGTTACTTTTAGGAAATCTCGCCAAAGCTGAACAAGCCATGGTCAGACGGTTGGCACGCTGGAAGCAAAGCCCGCACATTGATTCCACCAGACAGCACTTGGAACAAGCACAGCTTCCAAGCTAAACGATGGCAACAATCGATTCGAATCGACTAGGTACGCTCAACCTATCTACTTACCTCAACAACAATCAAACAGGCGAAAACAAAACCATTCCTCCCACTAAGCAAGACAACACTCGCCGGTCTTACATATAGATAAGCGATTGTCCATTCCAACCAAAACCCACGGCATATTCTCCGTCTCACCTACCGACTGTCCCGTGGCTTTAACACTCCTCGGGCGTACAGAACAGTTGCGCATGTCCTTGCAATTGACAGCAAAATTTGGCGTGCGGTGGACACTACACATCTCATCTCATTAGCAAAGAAAACCTAGTGTTGAGAGTCGATGGTACTTACGCCGTGGTGAATATGTCCTGTTTTGCCAGCATAAACGCAGCCGGTCGCTGGAATGAATTTCTGCGATGAGACTACTGCGACGAGCAAGGTGATGAGGGCGATTTTGAGGGAGAGCATTTTTTTGCTGTATGGTTGATTGATGGAACTTGGTAAGTGGTGGTGGCTAGATGGAAATAATTGGTTCTGTTCTGAGGAGACACTGACGCCGCTTCTTATACATCGCTGGCACGATGCGGAGCTTTGATGTTCGTTGGAATACTACAACACGAGATCTGGCGGAGTATCGTCAAGCTGAAGCAGAATAAGTTTCAACTTCAGGGTGCTATGCCATACACGAGCGCTATGCATATCCCATCTTCAACGCTGGGCACGCATATGCCTCAATTGTGCACTCATGCTACTTAAGCCAAATGTTGGTTTCGCTCCTGCCTACCGTATGACCGGATTAGGACCAAAGTCTCCGGCCCCAAACAAACTGACGAAGTTTAGCTGACAACGCTAAGCCGTACTTTCCGGTCACCGCTGGTTGGTACTTGCCCTTCCGGAACGATTTGCGAGAAAAGCTAGTCCACTGTCGTGCTGCATCTTTCTGTCTTTTTAGGCGAAGGCCGCAGCAGCGACGAGCGTTGCGTAGGTTGATTTCTAGGGACTGAGCGTAGAAACATTCAGACGGACTTAGCATTGAGTTGCACAATCGCGTTCTGCCTATAGAGATGCAGAGGCAGATACTATCTATGATAGCCGCATTTCGTAGAGGTTGGAGGTATATTATACAAGGTCCAGCTCAGCCACTCATTAGTCGAAACGAACGATACCTACCTGCCTACCTGCCTACCTGCCTACCTGCCTACCTGCCTACCTACCTCGACAGCGACACGACAATGTGAGATTACGACAGCGGTAAGCCAGGCGAAGGCGGCAACACGACAGCGACAATGAGTCTAATGGTACCTGCGCTTATTCACTTACTTGCTTAAGGTCGCCTTGCTTCACCCTTGTACTGTACTACACACTAAACAGTTCTGCGACACGAATACGACGACGGACGGGGGTTCAAAAGGCTTCGGTGCAATGAGCTGTTCAAACTGTGCGCTGCTCAACAGACTTCCTTCTGGGTTAAAAGACTGTCAACTCGTCGAGACGTGCTATGCGCAAGAGACAGCAAAGATTGTCATTGCTTGCGCTGGCTTAAGGAAGAAGCAATTCCAAAGCATCTCGACAGTCATTCTTAGCTCAACGGATAAGGCGATCAGTCTACAGCTCGTCTCCGCTGGGATGATGGGGGATTTTCAATGACTCAGAATTGTAGTCGTCCATCATTTTTCTTATCTAGAAACTTTGAGCGGCTGAAGGCGATGTTTTTGCTTCTGATGTTCTCATTTTGCGTCACAAAGCTGGAAGTGCATCTTCTTTTCCAGCCTGATGGCGTAGCCTGAGCATGCAAATACGAGGTCCAACAGTGACTCTTTCAACGATCGTTCTTGGCTCAATGATTGAGGCGACCAGTCCATGGTCTCTGCTGTAGCCCGTCTTCGCTTCGACTCTGAACAAGGTCGACGTCCATCTATGTTGTCTCTTGACATGAGCTGCTTGCGCTCATACCATGAGCTGAGGGCGATTGTTCCTTTTGCTCTTTGCTAATCGCATATCACATTGTTGCCGAGAAACTATAGCTCAGGCTATACGCTCGTGGTAGGATAAGTCAGACTTGAAGCTACTTGTCTTGAGTTGGTTCCACGCCGTCCAGCGATTCTACATTCGTATCCAGACTACGGGCTCAGATCGAGTGCTTTCTAACAGTATCCATGCCTAGATACTCAGACTCGACCCAAAAACAGAACAATATCAGTGGAGTATAAGAAGCAAAATGATTGACAATCGCCCTGAGCTCAATGGATGTCACCTGCTATCATCCGGGCTTACTGAAAGAACATAATCAGTCGGCAGTCTCAAAACAGCATCGGCTTTCAGCGGAGCACCAGATCTCCCCAATGACTTATACGCCTTACCATTGAGCCAAGAATGATTGTCGAGAATGGGTGCATTAATTCATGTATTTATAGTTCGTTGGTGATGCCAAGACTTGCATGTGACAAGCAGCCTCAAGAGACCTTCTTCAAACTCTCAATATTTGGCTAAGACGCCCAAGGCGCAAGCACAGTCTGTAAAATTTCAGAGGGCCATGAGATCAAAATGAAAACCAAAAAAAGAGATTTGATTGAGTACTTAGACTCATGGGCTGTGAAGCTTCAAATTGTTCCTACAGATGCTTTATCGCTATCAAAAGAGCAAAAGTTTGACAATCGCCCATGTCTCAACAGCAAGACATTGGTGAGCTCCCTCGCTAGACGACTTTATTTTCGTCAGCGCCGAGCATGGCCATGCATCAATCAGTAAGCGCCGACAACGTCAACGACTTACAACTGCGCCATCGAGCCATGAACGATCGTCCAGAGCGGCCAATTTTCAACAACCTATATAGTCCCACATCTCCCTCTGAGCCTTTCTCATCAGTATTACATGCCTCTCAGACCCTTCGCAATGCAGCCTCAAATACGTATAGAACCCCCGCGTCTTCCAACAATCATTCTCGGCACAATGGTGTATGTGACTGATCAGCCTCGATCAACCAATTCGAGCGCAGGAACATGACATGATAATGGTCGAGAATGAGATTCAGACTTGAGAATTGTCAAGTCTGTCTGATTTTCTTCTTTGGCATGTTATTGACGATTGTGCCGAGGGCGATTGTTGTCTTTTTGTCTTGCCAACATCTGCTTGGATGTATGCATCGTTGGAATACGTACTTGAGTATTCTCGAGTCTGTACCATGACATCGGATCTGGGGAGTGGCTCATGACAAAATGAAGGAAGTCGAACGCTCGGTATGCCTCTTGAAAGATGAGGTAGGAACCAGCAAATGATGCAAGAAATCTTGAATAGATCTCGTACGACTAATGCGACTACGCTCTGTGATCCGTCTCGAGCCCTGTAGCCAGTGTCGCAGAGAGGGCGTCGTCGACGATATCATATGCCAGAGCGTTGACCGCCAGCTCTCGGTAAAGAAGCGCGTCCTTCAAAGAAGTGGGTTTCAGGCTTGCATCCATCGCAAGAGATCTCAATCGGACGGTGTGCGACCAACACACCTTCACTCCGTGTTGAATCTTCAGCTATGCAGCCAGTGCCGTAGACATGGAATCGTCGTCGGCGTTAGACACCAGAGCGAGGAGCGTCAGTTTTGAGCGAGCGGAGCTGTGGTCGCTTGCTTGAACTTGATAGCTCTATAGCATGTCTCTTGCTACGCAAACGGTGTCGTGGCCATAGGACTATTGCCGCCATCCGAATGTTGGAGCGACGCTTGTCATTCTAGAGTGAGCAAAGTTGTGGATCCAACCTCGTGTACCTGAAGTTTCGATGGCATGTCTCTTTCTATGCTTCCAGTATCTGAGATACAGGATGTCGCCGGCATTAGTACTTTGGAGCGACGTCTGTCATTTTGGAGTGAGCTAGGTTGTGGTCTCACAGATACCGTGCAATCGATGTGCATCAGCTCTATAGGATTCGTCTCTCTATGTGACTAGTGTCGCTGGCAGGGCGTCTTCAATGGTGCTGCATATCGGAGCGACGTCCAACAGTCCTGAGAGAGCCAAGCTTAGAATCTCATAGCCAGGAGAACAAAGACCATATGCTTGGACCCGTGCCAAGACAACGTTGTCGAAAGAACAATGCGCATTGAGCTTCCGGATCCGGTCGAGTCTGAGGAGAACAAAGAACAATGGTCCCGGCAGCTCCAGCGCGTCTTGATATCGGGCTTGATTTAGTATCAAGTCGCGTACTTGCACAGCCTGGCGGCATAAGCACCGAGCGAGCGCAAATATGGCGGTCCCGCAATACGTCCTCGTCGAACCTCGCGACCAAGAACGCTACGTTGATTTCGAACTAGAAGCCAGAAGAGATCCAGAAACAAACTACCAGGCATGGGAGCCGGAATTCGAAGCATCAGAGCGTAGCAAGTTCCGCACAAGATGGCTAAAGCACTCTCCCGAAGCAAGAACGAAGAGCGCTGAGGCATTGGATTACTACTTGGATGGCAAGAAAGACGTCGCTGACGCGGAACGCGATGTCGAAGTCGCGAGTCGATATCGCGGAGCGCCTGATGACGAGGGAGATGAGATTGGTGGTCGACCCAGATTCGAGTATTTTGAGGAGAGGCAGAAGGTCCTGGCCCAAATGCTTGACGCTTTGACCGTTAATATTCGAAACCTGAGTGCTTTCCGTGTGGGCAAGGTCAACGATACTGGATTCGAGTATTGTACGATACTGATGGACAGGAATAAGGAGAAGATTGAGAGGCAGAAGAAGGTGTTGGAAGTGGATATTCCGGCTTTGAGGAAGCAGGCGAAGAAGAAGTTGCAGATTTTGGGCAAGAGGAAGAGGGCAGATGACGACGATGTAGAAATGCCGCCTGACTGGGACATCGATAAGGTGTATGAGTCGTATAGGGTCGCACCTGCAAATGTGGATTTCGACTCAGGTACGGAGTCTGCTTCTTTCTGCCACGACACTCAGCTGACGAGTACTTTAGGGTGGTGCGGTAGTTGGCCTCTTGGGGGCGGCGGTTATGGAGAGGCCTGCCTTTGGGTCCAGCTCAACGACGATGGGAAAGTTGAGAATCGTGTCGTCGTGAAGGAGTCAATGAATTCTAATTATTGGTTCAATCCGGATAATTGGACTGGGGGCAGTCATGAAGAGGCAGGAATATTGACAGAGTAAGTGATATGTAGCCAGTCATTCGCACAGGGACTGATACTGAGCAGAGCAGACTGCCACTTACGCCTTCGAGATAAGCCTGGTTCTAGCAGCATCTGCAGGATGTTCTGCTGGAATATGTGGCGAAAGGCAAGAAAATCGCGATTCTTCTTGGAATTTTGCCCCTATGGAGACCTCTTTCAGATTGTGAACTCGAATGGCAGCCCATACAGCACAAACATGGGTCAAGCCGCAAGAGCATTGAACTGGGTCGACGATGTGTCCAGCCAATGTACTATGCTGCCGGAAGCCTTTTGCTGGCATGCGCTCGAAACCTTTGCATTGGCCGGATTGCTGATGCAGCGTGGCAAGCTTAGCCAGAAAGGCAATCTCCTATGGGAAGAAATCATCCACAGAGACATCAAACCAGAGAATATCTTCATCGGAGTACCTTCTACCTCGCGGTATCCCGGCTATCCTGAGTTGAAGCTTGGAGATTTTGGCTTGGCTTTCGTAGAGCGCGAATGGGACAAGAGGAGACCGAGACAAATTGGAGTGGGCGGAACGCCTCAACATCAAGCTCCAGAGCAGCTGTTACTGCTTAGGACATACGGAGGATTGCTGAACTTGTGGCCGCAGACTAAGCCAATGACAGCCAAGACCAATGTGTGGGCATTTGGCATGATTCTTTGGGGAATGATCCAAGGCAAAGCCGCTCCAGAGGACGAGCAGCATGACCTTCGACAGGAGGGTACCAAAGAATCACCGCAGTTTGATGCCACTGCACAGAGCTTTTACAGCAGTGACCTGCTCGATCTCGTGAGGGCATGCACCAGATTCCATGATGAGGACAGACCCTCATTTGACGCCATCATGAAGAAGGTCTTGGAGCACACAACTCGAGGGCCAAACGAGCGTGCCTCGGAATTGCGAGATCTGAAGCGCGGCCAGCTCAATTTCAATGCGCATTACGGTCCAGGTGGTCAGAATGAGTTCGTGCCTGTAGTTAATGACGACTATCGGATAGGATGCTCTTTGGTCGAACTGCCACCGTTGAGAAGCGGACTCATGCGGCAAGTAATGCCGGCGGAGATGAAGGATGTCAGGAGCGGATGGAGAAGACGTCGTTGATGTTTGAGAGAGTGATGATATGGACGCCCCTGCTTTCCCGCGGCATGAACGGGACCAGCCGTCGCCAAGCACTATGCACGTCTGTGCACGCAAATCACCTCTTGAAATCGCGAACTTTTGGCTGCTGGCGACAACCACCAAGCGCATTTCCTCACCACCAACACACTCACTCCCCACCACCATCGCAATCATGGCAGAGCAGCTCGTCCTCCGCGGCACCCTCGAGGGCCACTCCGGCTGGGTCACCAGCTTGGCCACCTCGCTCGAGAAGTGAGAACAAGCCAGTCGCATACCATTCTTTCGCGCTTTTACTGACAGGTATTGGCAGCCCCAACATGCTCCTTTCTGGTTCGCGTGACAAGTCCCTGATCATCTGGAACCTCACCCGCGACGACACCAGCTACGGCTACCCAAAGCGCTCGCTCCACGGCCACTCCCACATCGTCTCCGACTGTGTCATCTCCTCTGACGGTGCCTACGCTCTGTCTTCCTCCTGGGACAAGACTCTGCGCCTGTGGGAGCTCTCTACCGGCCAGACCACTCGCCGCTTCGTCGGACACAACAACGACGTCCTCTCCGTCTCTTTCTCCGCCGACAACCGCCAGATCGTGTCCGGCTCCCGCGACCGCACCATCAAGCTGTGGAACACTCTTGGTGACTGCAAGTACACCATCACCGACAAGGGCCACACCGAGTGGGTCTCCTGCGTGCGCTTCTCGCCAAACCCACAGAACCCAGTCATCGTCTCTGCTGGTTGGGACAAGTTCGTCAAGGTGAGTACATACCTTTCCTTCCTCCAGTCTTCACATGATGCTATTTCAAGTATTTGCTACTTTAGAGCCCAAGGGCTATGAAACATACTTTGCCTTCACCGGCGCACTGATTTGTCGTCATTGCGATAACTTCAACACATTGAGAAGTAAGCTCAGAACTTTTGCTGACTTTCCTGCTCCAGGTCTGGGAACTCTCCACCTGCCGCCTTCAGACCGACCACATCGGCCACACTGGCTACATCAACACCGTCACCATCTCCCCAGATGGCTCGCTCTGCGCTTCTGGTGGCAAGGACGGTACCACTATGCTCTGGGACCTGAACGAGTCTAAGCACCTCTACTCCCTCTCTGCCGGTGACGAGATCCACGCCCTCGTCTTCTCGCCAAACCGCTACTGGTTGTGCGCTGCCACTGCTAAGCAGATCGTCATCTTCGATCTCGAGAAGAAGAGCAAGGTTGACGAGCTCCGCCCAGAGTTCCTCGAGGGTGGTGGAAAGGCCCGCGAGCCAGAGTGTATCTCCCTCGCCTGGTCTGCTGATGGCCAGACTCTGTTCGCTGGCTACACTGACAACAAGATCCGTGCTTGGGGTGTCATGTCCCGTGCTTAAGCGTATCATCGCTTGAGTGAGGATCAAAAAAGGGGATGAAGGTGGTTTGGAAAAGCATTGCACGATGATGGTCGATACGAGGATCGCCAAGTGTGTCTCTTGTGGTGGTGCGAGGCATATTTGGTTGACTTCCGATGAAAGGTCGACTGGGGCACGTGCTCAGTTAGATTCACGCATGAATGAAGCAACTTGACTCAGCCCGCTCACGTTTTTGAAGGTCTCTTGTGCAGTATACTTGAATGCGGTCGTGGCCCTCCGATTTTAAGGCTTCAAACAGTGTCCAGTCTGTTGCTAGCACTGCCACGTTGATGGAAGCATATCACAGATACAACCACTGAACAGCATCGTGTGGCTGCCTTGAGCCCTTTCAAGGCTTGTCACCTCGCTCAAAAGAGATGAGTGGCATTCGGCGGCCTTCGCGATTAGTCATTAGGCCACATAACAAAAATCGATGCTCAGCTCATGGGGTTCGAAGGGAAGATAATAAGTACGCATTCAGCTTGACCACACTCTCGACAATCATCCATGGTCCGGTGGCGCAGTTGTAAGTCGTTCAGTCCAATTTGGCGCTTACTGATGATCGTGCTCGACGCGTAAGACCCTGCCAGACGTTCAGTCACTAGTGGTGCTCTTGTCTGTAGCGTGCTCTTGCCGGTAGAGCCTCTGCTGGACTGTGGGAGATTGTTTTTGCTCCTCAAAGTGGTCTTTTGCTTTAGTTGTTGATGTCCAGACAAGATACATAAACGGCTTGATTACCATTCGTTCTTGACAATCATTCTTGGTCCAATGGCTCACTTGTAAGTCTTCAGCGATAGCAGAAGCTTGGTGCTATGGCGAGGGTCATTCGAGAGGCTTCGAGATCAGTTTCACAGCTTTGATCCCGTAGACTTGGAGAGCTCCACGTCTGTCTTGGACCAAGGGCGATTGTTTTGCTCCATAGCTGGTTTCAACCCACGACACCAAAGACCCGCTCTTCAAAATAAAAGCATACTTTCCGTCTCTGATCTTATCATTTTGGTGTTGCTCAATCACTAGACCATATATATTATCATGCATGATCTATCGAACTGGGCCCAACCCCGATATTTATCGTGAAGGCATGTAGCGGCTTCGTAATGTTGACCTTGCCATTTCCAAAAGGCGTTCCACGATTCAATTGCGCAGCAGGCATCCACAGCTTCTTCTCAGAATCAATCCACATCGCATCGACCCATAAAAGTCTCGGATCTTGCACAACTAATGTCTTCTTTCCGCTTGGATTGACCTTGATGATGCGCTGACTGTCGGTGTCAGAAACATAGATACATCCGTTTGCATCAATCGCAGTGCCGCCAGTCGAAGGTGTTAAGGCGTGCACTTGAACGTAAGACTTCAGAGCATCACCAGCGAGCGATGTATTGTAGTATGCTTGATCCAACCATTTTGTCTCGAGCTTCGACATCCCTCCATTTGAGGGCTGGAAGTAGAACCATTTCCCATCGGGAGAGACCTCGAGTTGGTCGGCGTGGATGAATTGGGGTTCTCCATTGGCGGACTGTACAAGGTACTGACCTTCAGCCGAGACAGGCGTCGCGCCTTCGGTGATACCTGGGTAGGATTCAAGAACTCTTCGTGACATGCCAGATGCCAGGTCAAGGACGATCAAACCCGGACTTCCAGCATCGGTCAGGTATGCCTTTCCAGTGGCAAGACTAAAGCGAACGTCGTCGAGCAGAGAATTGTAGCGAGTGACATTGCCCATCCAGAAGATACGTGAGACCTCATTCTTCTCAACATCCACCTGGACTAGCTTCGGACCATAAGGAAAGATCACAGGCTCGCCGAAGGATGGCGATCCGACATCGACAATGTAGAGCCTGCCGTCTGGACCTATTCGTTGACTATTGACTCGTACGAGATGAGTACCGGGATCTTTTCCCTCGGCATAAGAGTTCCATTCTTCATTCGGGTAGGCTGTCATTGTGCTCGTGGTCTGGTTGTACTCCGCGACCTGAGGACCTTTGGATCCATCTACTCGAGACAGGACCAGGAACAATCGTCCTGATGGAGTGGTGCTGACTCCATTCGTGGGCACATCTAGGGTCAATGCTGTCTCGATCCGGGAGTCCTCTGGGCCAGTATATGTTTGAGCATAGATGGTCCGCAGTCCAATGGCCAGTAGCGATAGCAGCGAGGGTCGCATTGTTTTGATGGTCGTGCCGGAACTGCTCAAGTCAGATTCCTACTGTCAATTTGAAAATCAGAAGCTACATATTATCGTCTCCGGTTAATAATCATTATTTGGCATCCAAAGTTGAGTTCGTGATCTTCATCGACGTCACTTCTCCGCTCGTGTCCTTCGATCGTACCCGGATCTCGGCAACGGCATTGTAGTCACTGCCAGTACGATAAGGCTCTAGAAGAAGTCCGTGCCTCCCCGAACAGATAGAGCACCTTTCGAAAATATGGCCATTGTGTGCATCAGATCAAGGTGGAAAATGTTTGGCAGACGAGGTAGAGGTAGAGGAGATGAGTGAGGGTCGCGGCGCCATGAAAAGTTCCAAGCAATTTGTCAATCAATATGCCCAGCTAAATTGAGTTTCGCACGCGACTTAGCGTGTTTTCTGGGAATGCTTGCTCCGCTTGTGCTTCCTCCGTGTTCAGGTTCCTCCAGTACTACTCTCCTCCGGAGTCCCGACCGCCTTCGCTGTACGATCAACAGACAAGCCGAGCGATATTTGAATACGCTGAACCTGGTCGCGACTCCAGCGTCTGCTTGCCGTGTCCTAGATGAGCCTGAAAAGAGGAATACTCATGGAAAAGGAGACAATGGGCTGCAATGGCAGGAAAGGAAGCCCACGATAGGACACAAGAACATGAATTTAATTGACGCAAGCTATTGGGTATCTACGAAAATCACAATGGTCGGACTGAAACCGCATCCTCTATGCCACCTTGGCCTTGTCTGCTGAAACAGACATACTTTGCAACTCCGTCTCCTGCTGCTGCTTCTCCTTCACTGGACCAGTGCTTGCGAAAAAGGCGCCGAAAAACGCCGGCAAGCTATTCGCTCGGTACAGCATGCAATAGAACAAAGTGAAGCCGGTCACGAGGATTTCCTCTTTCAGCGCTTTACTTGGAGTGCCCATGAACTCGAACTTGCCAACCTTGGTCACTGCCCAGATGTTGCTCGAAAACCTTGCGATTGGTTCCTGATCAGGTCCTAAGCAGATAAAATCCCAATTCTTCAACGACCAGGATGTCTTCCATTTCAGCGTCACTGGCTCTCCGGTAGCGCTGGGATACGCATGGCTGAGATGGGTGTATTCGGTGATCCAACGCTTGTTGGCTCGAATCTGTATGGCCTGACCATTGACCTCCGCGTCGGCGTGAATCTTGAAAGTATGGATGTTGCCGATGCCAAATCGCTCGCCGGAGTCTGCATACTTGTACTCGAGGTATGGCTTCTTGAGATGGCAGTCGACAACATAGACTTGCTCGTCAGTCGTGGCGTCGCTGATCCTGGTCTTGAACTTCTTCCAGGAGAAATCGACTTTCAATATTGGTTCGGTCGTAGCATGGGGGCTGGAGTCGCGCATGTTGTCAATGGTTGTGTCGGCCATTTTGCGTGTAATTCTTTTTGGAGTCTGTTACGTTGCGGTTGTGCGCAAAGAAGACTGAACTTGATCTGGACAGCATCTCGATGACAAAGGAATCCACTTAATCTATATACGTTTTCTCTGGGTACCACAAGCATTGAAGCTGAACTTTCGTATTCGTTCTGGGACAAAAGCGGTTCAAAGGATTCAGCTTCGCTTCACAGGCTTGAGCGACGTCACAGCCTCCACCGGACACCGGACCACATACAGGACCTGATTGGCTCACTCCTGCATCACACTGGCTGTGTACATCGCTTGGCATGGAGACCTCATGGCGCAGGACGAATTGCCTACGCTTGCTGCCGATCATGGCACGCGATTGAATGCTTGGTACGCTGCTGAGTCTCTTCCACGTGCGTGCAGGCCCAGAATGCAAGTACGGAATTCTGCAAGCTTGCATATAGCTGTTGCTGCGAGCAACCACCAAAAGCACTCCTGCAGGACGGTCCAGGACATCCAAAGACCGCCGCTTCTGACGGCAGGTCTTCCACAGTGAACTGGCTACCTTCACATATTTTCAATTGGAATTTGTTGGAAGATAGCGCTCTAGCAACATTGAATCCGCCACAGCGAATGGTCCAGACTTGATTTCCCACACGATTGTACACATGCGTATCGACTTTTCGTCAGACGATGCTGCTCGGTATCGCATGTGCACTTGGGCGTTTGGCAGACCAATGCTCTTCGATGGCAGTCTCTACCGAAATAAAGGTGGCACCTGAAAGCTACAAAACGGATCGGGGGCACCCACCTGGAGCACCCAGCACCCAGGCGATACCGGAGCTTTTGGTTGAGAGTCTCAGTCAAATAGGACATCAAATTTCGATGTCTTCTAGGGTTAGGGTCAGGGTTAGGGTTAGGAGATCCGGGTTAGCAGGGTTAGGAGGGTCGTAGGTTAGGAGGATTAGTTGGACGATGGGTGCCGTCGGATTTATTCGACTTAATAGGCACCCTGAAGTCCTTCGGAATGGTATAAAACGTCGTTGTTGTATAGAGAGTCTAAATTGTGGCCGAAATCGCCTGGGTGCTGGGTGCTCCAGGTGGGTGCCCTCGATCCGCTTTGTGAAAGCTATCTCGAATTACTGTTTCCTCGGAAGCTCGATTCGATTTCTGAGTCAGAGAAGTCCTGCAACACGATTGTAGCAAACCTGTTGACACACTACAGTATTACCATTTCGCAAACTACCTTGGCTTCTCCTCTTTGACTGGACAGAGTCATCGTTGAGCAAGCCACAGAGTCACGAAAACTGCGCTGTGATTGGCCAAAAGTGAGGCGCAGCATGCCAAAAGCCGTTAAGGCAACCGCCTAAGGTAGCTGCCTACCGCGAAAGATATATCTTGTCTGTGAGGAAGGACAAGGTAGATTCGCTCTTTTCAAGTCATCTTACAATTATAAACGAACCATTTCACTGTTCAGCAGATCGAATAGCCAAGATCATCGACAGTATCGTTAACAGAAATCAGACCAAAATGTCACTTTTCGGTCATCAGCACCTTCACGGCTCAAACTATCACATCTGCGGTTGTTACTACACATGGAACAGACAGCGAAAATACCTTCCACAAGTTAGACTTGACTCTCGTACGACACTTACGCCAGTATCTTTTGAGACCACTCTGACGCAACGCTTTCACAACCCAAACGATGCAGCTGTACCACAGATACGATACACGTTCCCTCTCTATGATGGCGTCGCAGTATGTGGCTACACAGTCAGCTATGCGGACAAGAGTCTGAAAGGTATCGTGAAAGAGAGGGCCGCTGCCAAGCAAACTTTCAAGACTGCGGTCGATCGAGGGGAGACTGCTGGGTTGCTGGAA
This sequence comes from Pseudocercospora fuligena, assembly GCA_014298035.1. Lineage (NCBI taxonomy): Eukaryota > Fungi > Ascomycota > Dothideomycetes > Mycosphaerellales > Mycosphaerellaceae > Pseudocercospora > Pseudocercospora fuligena. Next base: position 109,831 of record JABCIY010000103.1, on the reverse strand, counting down.
TCCTTACCTGCTGGAGTCTTTGGAGTTACGCTCGCAAATGTCCCTGCCGCCACGGACATCATCGTCGAGATTACATACTGTGGAGAGCTCAAGCACGATGCAGGTATCGATGGTCTTCGCTTCATGTTACCGACCAGCATCGCCCCTCGCTACGGCACGTACCCAGGTCAGGTCATGAACTCCAATGCAGTGCCAGTCGATGGCATGAAGATCACGGTGGATATCGATATGGGTGACTCAAAGGTTCGAAAAGTGCAATCACCAAGTCATCCCATCGCACTACAAATGGGCGAATTGTCGACTGCACTCAGAGACACGCAGGCGACAGAAGCGCCATTCTCCAACTCGCAAGCCTCTGCCTGCCTATCACAGGGTAGTTGCGAGCTCAGCGGAGATTTCGTGTTGCAAGTGCAAATCGACGACATCAGTCGACCACAAGGCATTGTCGAAACGCATCCCGACTTGTCTGGTCAACGAGCTCTTATGGCCACATTAGTGCCAAAGTTCGCCCTGAAGCCCGCTTCACCCGAGATCGTCTTCATTGCAGATCAGTCCGGGAGCATGTCAGGTGCGAAGAATAAGGCTCTCGTTGCCTCGCTTCAGATTTTCATCAAGTCTTTGCCAGCTGGTGTGCGTTTCAACATCTGTGCGTTCGGGAATAGGTACCGGTTCTTATGGGCGAAGTCTCGCGCTTACAAGGAAGATCATGTGAATGAGGCATTGGCTTTCGTCAGCGACTTGCAGGCGAGCTATGGCGGCACGGAGATGCTTGAGCCGATCAAAGCCACTTTCGAGAACCATCTCAAGGACTTTCCGTTGGAGATCATGCTACTCACGGATGGTGCAATTTGGCAGGAGCAACAAGTCTTCCAATATATCAACAAGCAAGTCCACGACAAGAGCGTTAATGCCAGAGTCTTCGCTCTTGGCATTGGACAAGACGTTTCTCACACCTTGGTCGAAGGCATTGCAAGAGCTGGAAATGGATTCGCGCAATTTGTCACTCAGAATGAGGATACCGATGCCAAGATCATCAGAATGCTGAAGGCAGCTTTGTATCCACACACCAAGGACTATACACTGGAGATCAACTATAATCCGGATCCCGGCAGTGAAGAGGTTGACGATTTTGAGATTGTGGAGCGTCTGTCGAATTTGCTCACTGTCAGTGACACTCCGAGCAAAGTGGAGGAGAAGCCAAAATCTTACAAACCACAATCATTCTTCGATTCCTCGGCTGATCTGGATACGACGATGAACAAGGAACCGGTCGATCGCTACGCTCATCTGCCTGTCCTTGTACCGCCCAGAGTACTTCGAGCGCCGCTTACAATTCCGCCGCTCTTTCCATTCAGTCGAAGCACAGTATACATGTTGCTTGGCCCTGAGTCGGCACAGAAGGAAATCAGATCTATTACCCTGCGAGCACAAGCTCCATCTGGACCTCTGGAACTGGATATCCCAATCTCTGCAAAGATTCAAGGCACTTCTGTTCACCAACTTGCAGCTCGTAAAGCAATTCAAGATCTCGAGGAAGGTAGAGGCTGGCTTCAATCGGCCACGAGTAGCGAAGATGCTGAGACTTTGATCAAAGAGAAGTACGAGGGTCGCTTCGATGAAATTGTCGAGCGTGAAGCTGTACGTCTCGGCGAAAGATTCCAGGTCGCTTCGAAATGGACCTCTTTTGTCGCGGTGAATACCGAAGGAAATCATGATGAAAAGACAGAGAATGATGAGAATCAGCCCGTCACAGCAGTTCATCGTGACCGCGACATAACTGCTTCTGCGCCTTTTGGCTCTTCTCGAACTGGAGGTGCGCCGAGAAGAAGGAGTGCTTTGCCAGACCAGAGTGGAGGCCTTTTCGGCTCAAGCAATATGAGCCCGATGGGCGGCTCTTCAGGATTTGGCGCAGTCAGGATTGATGCCTGCATGGGTTCCCCCGCCATTGGCATGGGCCGATCACACGTGTCACCAGCGATTCCGCCGAGAAGAGGTAGAACACAGCCCGATCGCTCCGTGTTTGCAAATCAGTCGTCGGGAGCTTTGTTTGGCAGCGCAGCATCCTTTGGCTCTAGTGTGCAACAAGCCAACGTTGCTCTGGCCCTAGCACCTGCCTCGCCACAGATCGACCAGGCAACAATGCAGCGATACCAGCAAGAGATGCAACAAGCTTGTAATATGCCCATTGCGGACGAAGAAGAGCCTGAGTCTGATGAAGACTTTGGTTTAATCGATCCACCACTGTCGGAGGGGCGTTCCTGTTTCCTCAAAGCTGACGAGTCGGACGACGATGAATCTGATCAAGACATGGCAATGGGATCGTTTGATTCACCGCCTCGTGCTAAAGCCCCCAAGCCGGCCGAAGATATGGGATTTGGCTTATTCGATTCACCGCCTCATGCACAAGCTTCAGCACTTCCTGCACCAGCGCCTCCTGTGCCTGCATCCGCTCCATCTGCTTCTGTTATGCACAAGCTCATTGGGCTGCAGATGTTTAATGGGTCTTGGAAGTGGAGTCAAGAGCTTTTGACTCTTATTGGAGTCGATGAAGCACAGGTCCAACTGTCGAAGTTCGCTAACAATGCTGATCGGGCTGCCACAGCATTTGTCGTTGCGTTCTTCGAAGACAAGTTGGGTGAGAAGAAGGACGTGTGGGAATTTGTCGTTGCCAAGGCACGTGCCTTTTTGCTCCGTAAGGTGGGGAGTGAGGCCAAGGTCGAGGGAGCAGTGAAGGCTGCTGCAGCTTGTTTGAGGCACTGAGGAATGGACATGATAGTTGGTAAGAATATTGGAGGCATTGCGGATCACCATCGTTTTGGACAGCGCTGAGAGCTAGGAAGAACATTAGTAGGAAATGATCAGTAGGAGTAACAAAATGAATCGTTTTGACGGATGTGACTTTGTTAGCCTCAGAGAACTTGCTGAGTCGGAATCGTCGAAAGGGGACCAGCCCTTGAGTGTCCTGACGTTGTGGCAGACATTCTGAAAGCCTCTTGCGGAACAACCACCCTTCATCATGGTGGTATACGGACTTTCGTCGTTCATATGAGCGCCGAGAGTGCCTGCTTATCCGCGATGGGAAGCCGCCCCGGTTGAAGCCTGTTCCATGTTCAGCAGGTAGCAAGAAGCTCCACGCGGGATACGGCCATTCTCCCTTCTTTATGCCAGGAACGTTGAGTTGCTTGCACTGAACGTGGTAGACCCCCAACCACGTACAAAATTGCCGGATCCGGAAGGCGTTCCTGAAGTCTCCAGCAAGAAAACCGCACTACGAAGAGGCCGCACAAGCCTAATCTTCCAGAACCAGCAAACAGACCATCGTACGACGGACTTTTTGATTGTCGAAGCAGGAGCCTCTCGAGCACGTGAAGTCCGTCTGCTGGAGAAATAGACCCACAATTTCACGCAATCGATCGTGACTGCTGCACCGGCAACCTGCAACCTTGGTGGACCAGTGTGGATGCCTCCGGATTTGCAACTGCTGCAAGATATCCTCCACATCCTAAGGGCGTGAAGTTCAGCCTCCGATCGTCGTCTCTGATAACAGTCATATGCTCATTACCAAGCAGCAAGGATGACGGTATGGAGTTGATCTTCTGGAAGGGCGTGAACCACGATCGGCACTCGTGAACTGTTCGTCGTGAGATGGGCCGATGTTCGGCCAACACGCAAAGCTTGTTTTCAATTCCGTGTCCGTGCCAACTCCGTTCGCAAGAACGATTCCGCATCTCTGCTCCGAATCCCCAACTAGGCACCATTTCACGAGAAACACGTTCCTCGTTGCGCCTCGCCAAGTGCTCATGTTGGAGCATCCTCGGTCGTCATTCTACCGTCAGGCTGAACTCATGGTTGCGGTCAACCGTGCTGGAGCTATTTCCAGGGCACACGTGGTCGTAGTGCTGCGAAATTTTCACTCAGGAACCGGATGCGGCCCACAAATGGAACAATGATGGCGAAACCAGACACGGCTGGAACTCGCTGGCTTTATTTGGGCTCGACACGCCCTTACATACACGGTTCTTATGTGTCATTAAGTGCTACCAAGTTCCCCGGCCCGTTGCTTTGTGTCGTGTACGGTTAACAGACGCGTTCTTCATGGATTCATATACCGTTCATGGAAAGGGCACATTCTCCATCAACGCGCACGTCTGCTGTGATGGCGCGACTGGTGCTTGCACCATCGCGATGTCCGTGTGCTGCAGATTTTGCAAAGAGGTTGGTATAGAGAGTGAATGGAGAGTGAAAGCAGCGTGATCGACGTACTGCGATGTCGCGAAAAGTTGGATAAGCAAAGACGCAGAAGGGCGCATAGCTCATGATTGAGGTCGAAGCTGTGATTTGCGCCCTACGAGCTGTTGCTTACGAAGCCCGGTATCCCCAGGTTTGAAAGTTCTGCGGGAGTGTGCTCAGTGGCGCTATGGGCTAGTGTTGTTCGTGGCGGCGATGGATACCGAGCCAATCATCAATGCCCAAACCCCAGGCAGGATGGGTGTTGACCGTTCAACTGCCCATCACGGCTATTTCCAATGATTCGGATGTGACTCAACATGGTGTCGACATCCTTCCTCGTGCCTTCGTGCTCGGGACACGGCGGTCGGCATTGACTTGTTTAAAAGACAAGCAATCGCCGGCATGTTGCAAGGTAGGAAACACAGTACGATCTTCTTATACCCTGTCACTCTTGGTTCCGCGGTACATTTGACGATCTCAAATACAAAGCAAGCTCTCTTGGAATTCACCTCCCATCTCAGGCCATATTGGACTTCATATCGTCGGACATCCAGGAGCTACCAACACCGCGGCAGGCACTGAGCTTGAACCGCGGAGTTATCGAAGTGTGAAAGACGCACTGTGAGCATTCACGTCAAGCCACTGGTGTCAAACACATACCTTCGCCGACACCCCCGCATTCAGAAGCGATAGCAGCAACGAAGCTGCAAGCTTGATTGGAGCGCTTGTCCCTTTGTGCTGGAGGTTTGTGGCCACGCGACACCGACCTCTCTGTTTTAAACCATGTCTGCTTCACGTCTCGCCATTGGAGGCGAAAGCCAGGAAAAGATGTCCAAGCTACGAAACCTCTACCATGCTCAGAAGCCGGAGATCAAGATCTCTTTGAGTGAACGGCGAAGCACCTACACTACACTGGACAGGCTCACGGGAATCGTCTCAATTACCGCTCCAGTGGATACTCATTTTGACGCGCTGAGCATCGATTTCGTTGGCACTTCCAGGACCTATGTCGAAAGACTCACCACAGCAGCTGCCATCTCCGGACGATCTGAGGCTTTCCACCAGTTTTTGAAGCTGGAACAGCCGTTTGCAGATCTAGCAGCATGCTTTCCACCTGACAGACTCCTCAAGGCCGGCAGAACGTACGACTTCCAATTCGAATTTGTCATACCTGAGCAGCTGCTTCCACGAGTCTGTCAACACAAGGTAGCTCACCCAATGCTGCGTGAGCTTCACACGTGTTTGCCACCCACATTTGGAGACAAGGATGCCGATTCCAAGGCTGAGGGAACCGAGAAATCAATCGACGATATGGTACCAGACATGGCGTCCGTCCGGTATGGAGTATTCGTGAAGATCTGCAAAGATAAGGAGCAAGGTGACGATCTCGTTCGCACAACCATCGGCAGTAAGGCGACCAGAGTTCGCGTGATCCCAGCTGTTCCCGAAGCTCCACCATTGGACACAAGTGGCAATAGCGAATACACCATGCGCAAGGAGCGAACCGTCAAGAAAGGCCTGCTGAAAGGAAAGCTGGGTACTCTCGTAATGGAGGCTGCTCAACCGCCATCAATGCGACTGCGGCCTCGTCGCGGGTCAGATTCCGAGACCTCTATGGCCACCATCATGCTGCGCTTCGATCCGATCGATGAGAAATCGAAGCCACCTAGTCTCGGAAGTCTGACGAGCAAGCTGAAGGTTCTCACCTATTTCGCCAGTACTGCCCGCCAATCTTTGCCCAGCAAGCAAGCATCCCTCTTAGATTTGTCCCAAGGCCTACACACCGAACAGCTGAATCTGTCCTCGCGTTGTGTCGCAAATGTGGAATGGCAAGAACACAAAGCTAGCGATGAGCTTCGCCGTTCCGACTCCGTCACTTCGACCTCATCTCTGGGCACTGGCGAAACTCCACAGCCGAGCGAGACCTTCACCAAGGGAAGATACTGGACAGCTCGTATAGTTGTCCCAATCAATCTCCCAAAGAACAAGGCGTTCGTGCCTACGTTCCACTCATGCCTCATTAGCCGTGTATACCAGCTGAAATTGGAACTCGGTCTGCCAGCTGCTGGACTTGGTGGCACCATGGACCTGAAGATACCTTTCCAGATTTCTTGTGAAGGATCCGCAGGACCTCTGAGTCCCCGACGAGGATCCGTTGAGTCGGCGATTGAGGGTGTTGACATCTCCGATGATGAGCAGCCCCCCGACTTTTTCGAGCCAAGGACGATTCACATCCCATCACCTGAGTACCAAGGCCAGAGCCGCCTCGGACGAGCCGCTCCCGTTGCTCCTCGAGAGCCATCTATCGATGCACCTCCGGGTTATTCGTACTTCGCGCCTTCGCACACGGCGAGAGTGCCAGTCTTTTAGATCATCGCACTATTGGCCGGCTTTGGCTTCGACCACATTGAACTTTCAACATTTTGACGACCTTACGACATCTTTGGAGAAGCATTGGATTCGAGTGAGACCATAAACACTGGTCAGGCAAAGTTTCTGGAATGATACCCTATAGAATTTTCGGTTAGCGTGGAGTTGTGAAGGGAATGGTAGACACGGAATAGATCTGGCAGGTTTCAAGCGGCCATGAGGCGGCCGAAAGTAGTGTTAATGGTTCGGTATTTCGTGCTTTCGCAACTAATACTTAATGAGTCCATCCGGCATTTTCGACTCTCCTGACGATATCCTCTACTTGACGCACAATGCCTCCAAGCTGACCTGGCCTGGAATGTGGCGGAGCAGCTACCGTAGAACGTCCCAATGAGGCTGCAGTGATTTTGCTCTTCGTGATGTCTCGCGGGACCCGGATCGACGCACGCATTGTGCATTCGATCTCTTCTTCAAGAGACCATGTCGATGAAGGAAGACAGGTTGATCAACAAAATGTGTTCCGTAGGCTGCCGAGCAATTTGTTTCGTCCAAGAACGATGGCCCGTGCGAGTTTCTGCTGACTTCATCGCAAACGCGTTCCCTGCTTCGACCAGATGCACCGCCTCCATCGAAAGCATAACTCAACCATTTCGTCCAGGCAGGCACATCCATGAACTTTGCTATTGTCCGCAGATTGAGCTCGTGTTAGACATCGCTTGCGCACAAAAATAGACACCTTTTGCCGGCGGATTAGGCCCTCGAGGGCGCTCAACCATGCCCTGCACTCAATACTTAATATAGTATAGCGCTCTTACCTCAGGCTCTTGCCAAGTTATCAAATCTTCGTATTCGTCCGTACGTAGCGTGTATATCGCTTTCTCGTATTCTCGTCGCGATATATCGTTCTTACTATCGATATATATTATCGCTATAGTATCTAAGCTCTTCGAAGATAATATTATAGTCGCTAGACTCGTATTAGCTATTTACGAAGAATACGGCTTCCTAGACCGCGCTAGGCTTAAACTACCGCCTATACTATTTAGACCCTTTATATAGATACTAGATATATAGCTAGACAAGTAGATAGAGTATTATATAAGGTAAGTATCGCTAGTAAGGTTAATATAGAAGTTTAAGTTATTAAAGCGAGGTTAGCGCCTATATATTACTACTACCGGAAGTATCCGTCGTATCTATAATCGAGTATAGTATTAATCTCTCGTATAGGTTTATAAAGTTAGAAATACGATAACTTATTATAGTACTTAATATTAAGAGTTATAAATAGTAGAATAGTAATAAACCTAACCTAGAGCTCGCTCTTAGCCTTATTTTATAGCGAATATCCTTCCCTTCTTACTAGTTTAATACTTCTACTAAATTAGGTAAATATAAGAGTTACTATAGTCTTATATTTAATAATCTTATTCTATAGATCTATTAGTAATTTACTAGTATTATTACCTAGTATCTATAACTTAATAGCTACTATAGACTAAAGATATTCGCTCTTACTACTCGGAAATATAGTACTCGAGAGTTTATATAGGGATTTATTAATAGATATTTCTAAGATTTCTATAGACTAAAGAAGAAGTAAAGAAGATATTATAGTAGATACTATAGCGAATATAGATATAAATTCTAGGTAATAGTTACTCCTAACGGTCTAATATTATTACTTATTAGACTATTTAATAGACGAGATAACGACTAGCGAATATAGTAACTTTTAGGTATTAAGAGGCGTCTTTAATAGATTATAAGAGATAGGCGTATTCTATATCTCTATAGTAACCTAGTATACTATAGTAACTTCGGAATAATAGCTCCTTATAAGTATTATCTTAGACTATTAGAATATATAGTCTAGTTAGTTACCTAGTAGGAGATACTAAGGTAGGCTAGATTATATAATAATAATTATATAACTAATCTAAGCTAATATCTTTTAGGTTTAGCTCTAACCTATAGATAATAATAATATACTTACTATTCCTACTTTAGTCCCTACTATTCCTTATAGCTTCTATTATAGTTTATAATCTATTTATACCTATTAGCCCTCCTTAGCTCGATAGGTTATAAGCCTAGGTTTATAACTATAAGGTAGAAAGACTAAAGTAGTATAGGTTACTCCTAAACCTATAAGTCTAGTCCTAGAAGGAAGAGGTAAAATAGGAGAGAGAGACTTAAAATAGACCTATATATATTATATAAAGAAGCTCTATATATATAAGCTATAAAAGAACCTAGTAAGGTATACTTAGAAAGTATAAAAGGAATAAATAAGCCTAAGTTTTAAGTACCTTTAGATAAGCCTTAGATTTAGTACCTAGTACTACTAATACCCTAATCTATAGGTTATAATAGTTAGGAAGGACTTAAGGAAGTTATTAGCCCTATAGAGTAGGAATCTATAATAAGTTTTTAGTAACCTTTAAAACTAATAGGCTTAGTAGAGCTAGGGATCTACTAACTAAAGAAGATAGCTATCTAGAAACTATTATTTTTAGATTAAAGAAAGAGCTTATTTCTAGAGTTTATTTAGGTTTAATTTATAAAAGAAATTATAGATTAAGAAGGTAGAATTAGTAAGAGAAGGGCTATACTAATCTTAATAAGAAAGAATTAGAGAATATAGTTTAGTCTCTAGGAGAATAATCTTAAAGGAAAAGATATATATTAGGTTATCTCTAACTTATAGATACTATAAATATTAGAAGAGAGTACTCCTACTCTTTAGGGTCTTAGATACTCTAGATATAGCCTAGAGTAGAGGAAAGTAAATATAATAGCTAGGTATAAGCTATTTATCTATCTTTCTAAGGATAATTAAGATAAGATCCTTAAGGATAAGAAGGCTATAGATATTTAGATAAAAATAAAATCTAAATATAGTAAGGTATATACTATATATACTATAGTAGTTATAAGAGAGTATATTACCTTTAAGATATTAGATAAATAGATAATTAGGAAGGCTTAGGTATATCTTAGGAACCTTAGAAGAAGGATTACTAAGATTAACCTAAAAGAGAGTTATTATAAAGAACTAGAGAGGAAGATAAAGTACCTTCTAGATACTCTCCTATCTAAGTACTAAAGTATAAAAGATACTATCCTAGTCTAAGTATCTATAATATCTAACTAGATACTTATACTCCTAGAGTTATATAAAGTAAGGCTATAAGAAGATAGTAAGATAGCTATATTTACTAAGAAAAGGAATTAGGTAGATAGGGACTTATTATATTTCCTATATAAAGGAAAATACTAGATTAGAGAATATCCTAACCTAGATAAGGTAAAAGTAGCTATTAAGCTAAAGTAGAGCTATAGGGTAGTAAAGAAATAATCCCTATCTAGAGCTAGGAAGGGATCTTTACTAGATAAGGAATAACTTAAAGAAATAGTAAAGAAACTAAGCCTAAGAATATAATCTCTAGAAAAGAGGACTAGGAAACTATCTTCTAAGAAAGCCTATATAGTATAGGATATAGAGGTACCCTCTAAACTATCTTCTCCCTCTAAGGAGGAAGATATAGATAAGATAGCTTATTTAACTATTAAAGTAAAAGATAAGTATAAGCTATCTAAATAGCTACTTAACTCTTATACTTCTATCTATATAACTAACTAAGAATTACTCTTTAGAGATATAAAACCTCTTAAAAAGAAGAAGTAGATTAAGGTTAGAGGTAGCTATCTAATAGCTCTATATATTAGGAGTATAGTTATAGATAGAAGGAGGGGTAAGTAGATTATACTAAAAGGTATTCTTTTTATACCTAGGCTTAGAGTTAATCTTATTTCTTAGAACTAATTTAGTAAGTAGTTTAGTATTTAACTACTAAAATTTATACTTTATTTACTTAATAGAAAGCTAGTTATCTAGATAAGGCTTTTAAGAAGAGTACTATTTATTAAGGAAATTAGCTAAGACCTAGATAAACTTATATTTATATATATTCTCTAGGACCTAATAAATAATAATACCTATACCTTTATAGCCTAGACTAACTAGGATTAGTAGGAGCTATAGTATAGAAGAGTTAGATACTTTAGAGAAGTACTACTAAAGGATCTTTATAAAGTTACTAACCTAAAGGAAAGAATTCCTATCCCTATAAAGTATTAGCCTTATAGAGTATATTCTCTAGCTAAAATAAAGAAATATAGAGGAAAGGAGACTAAGAGAAAGCCTACTAAACTTTCCTTTATCTTAATTAATATCTATAGACTACTATCTATATTAAGGCTAGGTTTTAAATAGTAGCTTAAGATTATTAATAACTTTTCTAAAAAGAAGTAGGTATTCCTATTAAAGTTAAGAGAAGATATAGTAGATATACTATAGGAATAGAAAAGAAAAGCTAAACTATAATTAAGGAATTAGCTTTAAATAGTAAGAAGTAATAGGGTAAGAGAATTACTTATATTACTTAAGTAGTAGGAGAAGGAATCTAGAATCTCCTACTATATAACTAAGGTATATAACTTAATCTAAAATAGAGTTATAGAAAGGTCTATCTAGATATCTAAGGAATATATTAGGATAATACTTAAAGAGTTAAATATACTAGTTAAATTCTAGCTAGAAGTATTAAATACCTATACTATTATAAGAAATGCCCTTCTAAATAGACTAGATATTAATAGATTAAAAGTTTTACCTAATAAAGCTTTTACTAGAAAGAGACCTTCTATATTATACTTTAAGGTTTAGGGATATAGAGTAGTTATATATATAAATACTAAATCTTAGCTAGTTAGGATAAGATTAAATAAGCTAATAAATAGAGGAAAAGATACTATATTTATTAGCTATATACCTAATATATCTAAAATATAGCTATTCTAGGAGCCTAATATAAAGACTATAAGAGCTTATAATAATACTATTTAGTTTAAGAATAAGAAAGGAGGGGATATAACTTTAAATATTCCTAGACTTAATTAGCTAAGCTAAGCTCTAGTTAGAAACCTAGTTAGTAGGCTAGTAAGAAAGGAGAAACTAGATCTAAAACTACTATAAGTTTAGCTATCTCTACTACTAAAGAATAAGGACTAATATTAGGTAATAGATAATCTAGAAGAAGAAAAAGAAAATTATAAATAGTAGGCTCTAAATTAGAGCTAAGAGGAACCTTAGTAAGATAACTAGAATATCTATACTTAGGAGGGGAATTTAAAGAGAAGAAGATTAATCTCTAATAAAGGGTTAAGAGAAGAAAGAGTTCATAGTATAATTATAAGATTAACTATATAGAAGAGACTAAGAGAATTAGAGGATAATAATTTCCCTAAAGCTAAATATTATAGAGCCTTTATCTACCTAATAAAAGATCTAGATCTAAGTATAAATTAGATAAATAAACTTCTAGAGTATATTTATAAAGTTATATTCCCTACTTTTATACTAGGGATTATATAAAGATAGGAGGTTCTAATTCTAAGAACCTACTAAAAGGCAATATAAGATCTAAAATAGGGTTATATATAGGAAGAGGCAATCTAGAAAGAACTAATTATACTTAAGAGTAACTATATCTAGGATTAGGTAGTCCTACTAAAGGGAATAAACCTAGTTACCTTAAAATAGGTATTTAATATAAAGAGACTAATTAGTAGAGTAATTAATAAGTTTAAAGTAAGACTAGTTATAAGAGGGTTTTCTTAGAAGTTTAGGATAGATTTCTAAAAGATATTTATACTAATAGTTAGGTATAATATACTTAGGATATTTATAGCTACTATATATAAGAAAGATCTAGAACTATACTAAGTAGATATAAATAATATATTTACTAAGAGTACCCTATAAGAAGATATCTTTATAATTCCCCTACTAGAAGTAGAAATTCTAAAAGGTATAGCCCTAAAAATTCTAAGAAGCTTATATAGCCTAAAATAAGTAGTAAGAGACTAGAATAAGCTATATATCTTAAAGCTAGAGAAAATAGGATTCTACTAGTTAGAGATAGACCTATATTTACTTATCTATAAAGGAAGGAACCTAATAGTTCTAACTTATATAGATAATATTCCTATTATAGTACTAAAGCTAGAAGATATTTTTTAGTTTAAGAAGGAACTAAGTAAGGTATTTAAAATTAAAGACCTAGGTAAACTAACTAAAATTCTTAGAATAAAGCTTACTAGAGATAGGAAGAATAGTACTCTAAAGCTAGACTAAGAATACTATATCTAGGAAAACCTTATAAAGTTTAGAATAACTAAAGAAATAGCTTACCTAATCTTATTACTACTTAATAGCTATAAGAGTCTAAGAAAATCTAACTTAGATAAAGAAAGGTATAATAAGACTAAGTACTAAAGTTAGAATAGTACCTAGATATAGCTAATAACTATAATAAGACCTAATATTACTTTTACTCTTAGGAGACTTAGATTATATATATTAGACCTATCTAAGAGATATCTAAAAGTACTTAGGAAACTAGCTAGATATCTAAGATTATTCCTAAGCCTAGGTCTAATATTTAGAAGAGGAGGAGGAAAGCTAATAGGATATTTAGACTCTAATTATATAATAGATAAAGCCGATAGAGTTTTAATCCTTAGAAGTATCTTCTTTCTCTATAGATTACTAGTTTCTTAGATAAGTAAAAAGCAAAAGTTAGTTACTATATTAACTATAGAAGCTAAGTATATAGTAATAAATATATATATAAAGTAATCTTAGTTCCTAGTAGTACTCCTAAAGGAGATAGACTATACTTAGTTAGTAGGAGAATATTTATTTTAGCTACTAATTAAAGGAAATTCTAATATAGTAAATAAAATTAGGCCTATTTAGATTATAGGAGACAATTAGATAGCTTTAACCTTAGTTAAAGATACTTATACCTATAAGAGATTAAAATATATTAATATTAGCTTTAATAAGGTTAGAAACCTTTAGTAGTAAAGGAAAATTATAGTAGAATATACTCTAATAAAAGAGATAGTAGCTAATAGCCTAACTAAGCTAAAAATAGGGCTATAGTTCTAGGAATTTATTAGACAACTATAACTTATATAATAATTAAGTAGAGTAAAAGATAGTATAAAAGGGACTAGAGAAACTCTCTCTAAGAGTATTTCTATACGTCCTATACTAGATCTAGGAATTAAACCTAGCTAGTTAGATATACTATACTAACTAGAAGACTACTATATCTAATTAGCTAATTAAAATTCTTAATTAATCTTATACTTTTAGATTAGATTTAAGGACTAACTATCCTAAGTAGGAGTATTAGAATATATAGTCTAGTTAGTTACCTAGTAGGAGATACTAAGGTAGGCTAGATTATATAATAATAATTATATAACTAATCTAAGCTAATACCTTTTAGGTTTAGCTCTAACCTATAGATAATAATAATATACTTACTATTCCTACTTTAGCCCCTACTATTCCTTATAGCTTCTATTATAGTTTATAATCTATTTATACCTATTAGCCCTCCTTAGCTTAATATAGACGGTTATATCTAACGTCTTAGTAATAAGTATTTAATAAGAAGTTATCTAGTATTTAGATAGAGGTTAAGTACTTATTTAGCTATACTATAAAGTTATAGTCTTATAATATATTCTTAAAGTAATTAAGGATAAGATAATAACTAGTTAGAGCCTATTTTATAGTAGTAGTACTACTAACTAACTATTATATCTATCTTTATAGATATAATTAAATAAGTAAGCGGTTTAGGCTTAATCCTCCGGATTTATAGGACTATCTCTAGTAGCCTCGTCTAGATCTCTTAGATAATAAGAGCGAGAGCTTAGAAGGCTAAAATCTAGTAGTTTCTAAATTATTTAAGCTTATTATATTACTTTCGAAGGGTACCGAGATCTTCTAAGAGAGTATATTAGTACTAGAATAGGGAATAGCTTAGTCTTAGAGGTTTAGCGTTCTCTACTAAGGCTCTACTTATACTTCGAATTTAATTTATCTATATCTCTAATCCCCCTAAATAATACTATTATATACTTATTATATATAAACAAATTATATAAGATTGTTTATCTAATTAATAGCTATAATAGTATATAAAAAATATTTAATTTAAGTAATATTTAGTATTATAATATATACCGACGCTATATCTTAAATCTCGCTCGAAGTAACTAGCTAACTTAACCGAAGAACTCTATTTATTTATAGATCTAGAAACTTAGAAGATATCCTTATATTACTTAATCCTCTAGTCTAGAGTAGTATCGGTATATCTAGCGATTAAGCTAGATTAATTTATATACCTTATCCTAATAAAAATATCTTTAGGAGGCTATTCGTCTTATCGCTAGTACTTTAGATAGAGATTACGATAGCGGTTAGTAACTTAATATCGTTTCTAATACTAGTAACGTCTACTCTAACTTCTTTTTTAAAGGACTCTAGATTATCCTTAATTACTAATATATCTCCTTCTATTTCCTATCTTCTATACTTACTTATATAGTCTTTATAGCTATTATTATTACTATTATCTTTTCTTTCTATATCCCTCTTTAGTTTAATAGCTAGTACTATAAATAGCTCCCCTATCTACGATCTTATATCGTATTCCTACTACTATATATTATCGTTTAAAGCTCCGCCGCGATATTTACTTTAAGTACGTTTAGATTAAATAGAAGACTCTCGTTATATATATATATATATAAGAAGGCGTAGCGGATCTACGAGAAGAGAATATTACTAGTATTACTAGAGCGATAGGTATAGGTTTAGAAGATATATTTCTTCTAATACTTCGACTTCTATTACTTCTAACTTCTACTAATAGCCTAATATTATTATTATTATTACGAGCTAGTAGCGGTATAGACTCGAGATTAGCGATATAGCGGCGTTTATACTCTATCTCCTTATTAACCTCTAGTAGCGGCTCTTCGTATCTAGACGTATCTTTATTATTATTTCTACCCTTATCTATTATACTATTACTAATAACTTTAACTTTATTATTTCTAGTATCTTATAGCGGGCCTTTATCCTTACTTATTACTAGACTATCTAGTATCTCTTACTCCTAGATAAAGCGCTAATCGGCTTTAGATATATCCTACTTCTTAGACTATAAACTAAGTATATTATACTTATCTTAGTAGCTCGTAGTAGTATCTAATTCTTCGTAGTACTAAGTAATAATAGCGGCTTCCTTTAATAAGCGGTAAGCCTCTCGAATATTATACTACGTCCTTATTTCTATCTATATAGAGTCTAGCTTATTTTCTTCCTTACTAGTACTATTACTATATTCTTTAACTATAAATTTAGGGAACTACTCGGTCTTAAAAGCCTTTATTAATCTATTAAGCGATATATACTATATACTAGTATTAATAAAGAATTCCGCTAGTACGAAGTCCTACTATCTAGTAGTACTATAGAATAACTTATAGTTATATACTATCCTTATTAAAGCGATCTTATTCTTTTTACTTTATCTATATTATTTCTTAGCTACTACTCGATCGATCGTCGCTTCCGAGATATCGATATTTCTACTTATATTAAAGATCTAAGTATATAGTAATTCTCGTACCGCTTTATTTCTTTAATCTATATAATTCGTATATCTAATACTACTCTTATTTAACTCTAGAATAGATAGTATCTCTAGTACTTAAGAGATCTAAAACGATAGCTCTTATTACGAGAAGTTAGATATTTAAGAAGCTATAGAAATAGTATAGAAATAAGGTACTTCTATATATATAGAAGACGCGATTAGACTTTAGATAAGATTAGAATAGTAGTCTTATTTAGTAACGCTATACCCTATATATCGATACTTAATAGTTATAGCGCGGTCGTTATATATAGCGACCGCGCTATAATAGATAATAGACTAAGCTTGGACCAAGACACTCAACACTTTGGAAGCGGTTAGCGGATTGCCTATATTAGTCGTAGTTGACTGCCCTCGAAGCCCTCTTCCGCCGGCAAAAGGTGTCTAATAACGCGAGCAGCAAAGCAGAGAAGTCGGTCTGCGTACTCCGTACCACGCGCTAAGAAACGTGGCAGGCGCTTTGCTTGGCTTCAACCGCAGCAATAGCGAGCCCAAACTCAATACTCGTACCTGACCCAGAAAATCACAATCCCAATTCTAGCCAGCTATATTGATGGTGTCGTCTCCTGTGCTGCCAGTCTCTGGCTTCTCACAATGGTCTGGCGGCGTGGGTCACGGAGGCACAATGAATGCAACGATATCGCTGGACCAGCCCGGCAATGTGGCGTACACCAATCTCGACATAATCTCTGGACGAGTAGTTGTGCGCACCGCAAAGGCTGCCGACATCAGCAAAATTGAGGTGAAACTCGAAGGAGAGTCTAGGACACGACTGCTCTCTCCTCAAGGACCAAATGGAGAAAGGCCCAAACCGATGGTTGAGTATCACAAGATTCTGTATCGAATACAGACTGTCTTTCCACCGACCGATATCATGGAGAGTAGGGTCCAAGCTTCGGCTAAAGCTGCCTATACGCTCCCTCCGGGTCAGCATGAGTATCCGTTCAACTTCAAGGTAAGTCCGGGGTTCGCATTCTCTCCGGATGGGCTTCGCATATGGGTGCGAGAGCTGCATGCACACTGCCATACCGGCGTTGTCTCGAGGGTAGGTTGATGGGAAGACCCGCTGACCACCATAATTTCAGATCCCTTTCAACAACAGCTGTTCGACGCAAGCAAGTGCTATGCCAATGATGGTCGGGATGGAGATCGCAAGACCTGCAACTCGCCATGTGAAGCGCACCCTACCACCAACACTCAGCGGTTTCCCGGGAGAGGCAGAAATCAGATACTTTGTGAAAGTGACTGTCAACAGACATTCATTCTTCAAGGAGAATCCTAGAGCATATGTGCCATTTAACTTCTTTCCAATTGAGCCGCCAAGACCTGCTTCAACCGGATCAGAAGTCTTCGCACGACAGAAGCATCGCTTCGATACCTTTCCAGATGGTGGTGCATCGTCCTCCGCCAAGGAGAAGATGAAGGGCATTTTCTCGAAAAAGTCCAGCGCACCGAATTCGCCAATTACCGGTGGCTCTCCCTCAATCAGCATAGATGCACGACTTCCAGAGCCAGCGGTACTCACCTGCAATCAGGACGTACCGTTGAGGCTGATACTGAAGAAATTGAACGACTTCAGCGAGCCTATCTATCTTCAATCGCTACAGATATCATTGATCAGCTACACCAAGATTCGCGCACATGATGTATACAGGACCGAGAGCAATAGCTGGATTCTCGTCAGCAGAAGCAATATGGGAGTGCTTGTCGCCCAGGCGGCAGATGGAGCAGATGCAGAGAGCATTATTGATGATGGACTATGGAGATCACAGGTCCTTCCCAACACGGTGGCTCCAAATTTCACAACCTGCAATATCGAGCGAACACATCAGCTTGATATCCGGATAGGGCTCAGTTGTGGCGGCGCCACTTCCAAGGTTGGTAGCATACAGACTTGCCACGACATTAGTCCCGATCAAGCTGACAAAGCTCAGGCCTCTACCGTTGTCCTACCTCTGCGTCTTGATACCCTCGTGTACTCGGGCATTGCGCCTCCGCCTGAAGTCGTCGCACGTATGGCGGACACGAAGCCTGGGGTACGCAGAAAGTCCACAAACCCTATGCATGACAAGCTTAGGCACGAGGGCAGGCAAGACTCTGATTTTGGCGCGAACCAAATACCACCAACCCCGATCGAGACTCCTGGTTCGATGTCGCCTGCCTGGCCAGCGCAAGCAGGACCCTCGACATTGCCTCAGTATGATGATGCTCCGCCAAGTTACGAAGACGCAATTGCCCAGAATGCTCCGCCAGTTTCGGGTGCCAGACCACAGTATGCGCCACCACCACCTGTCGAGGACCATATTCTGGGCGAAGCCGATGAAAAGAAAGGTTGGGTGGGATGATATCCGTCACATATATGGGCCTATAGAGTGAGCCGATGCCGCAGACCAGCGAGCCTAGAAGAGCTTGCCGTGAATGTGCTGCTAAAAGCATCAAGTGCCCTTAGAGCCCTTTTCCGATCAACACTTCTCCCATCGCCAATTCAGCACTCGTCCGTGAACACCTGCAAACTCACAAATGACAGCAAAATATCCAACCCTGCCCATTGAATCATCACAACTACGTGCGAAGCAATGCGCATTCTATGCCAGCGCTGCTTAGCATCGCGGCTCAGCTTAAAGGTACCTACAACCGGCACGAGAAAAGCTTGCTTTGACTTGCGTTGCTCATGACACTTCGACACCTCGACCAACAAGCTCGAACTCATGTCACTCAGTTGGGAGGATAGCATCAACCCAATGATGTTCATATTAGCCTGCTAGCTTCGAAGCGAGCTTGCCATAGGCGCCCGGCCCACGACACCCATGTCGAAGGATCATCCAGGCTTCACCGGTCCACACCATAAGTATTGAGATCCTTCCAGCGGAACAACATCCGCACTGCTCCAGCAATTCTAGCTATCAGAATCATTTTCGGTCTGCACTTACGAGCCTGCAACGTGTGTTGGACGCTAATGATGATCCCGAGTGAGCTGTGCGAATGCGGCGTGTGGCACCCAGCGCCTGTTAGCGCAACTGTCGCTCCAGCATGTTGGGCCACCGCACGTGCATAGGCGATTTTCCGGAAGATCACATGCTTGACTCACGGCAATCAAATCTTTGTGCAACAAGCTGTGCGGTCCATGCTCGATTCGTGAACATAGAATCCTGATTCTGAGAAGTGATCGCATCCTGTGGATGCGCGTCCAGAGCTGCTGCTAGAAGCGGGAAGCAGAGCGATTGACTCCTTACCACTCGGCACAGTGGCATTTCCTATACAAGCAGAAGCTCTGCGGCATAGACCCGAGCAGGAATATCGACAGTCTCGTCTACAGGAATGTATACACACAGGCTATCACTTCCCACGTGTACGCACGTTCTGATTGATCGGCGAGATTTGTATTGCACATCTACCCATGTTCATTGGTCAGCGCAAGTTCGGTACGGTAAGCAAATGTGCTTCCTTATACAGCGAAATGCTGGCAGATGTTCTGCGGCCTCTCTACCGAGTTCAAGAGAGGGTCGACAGTGCGTAGGATTCGCTTCGGATCGAAGGCTGGAGGAATTCGGGCATGCATGAGCTGCTAGAGAGGATTTGTGATGAAGATGCAAGTGAGGTCGAGGTTTCACAGGGCTCGGACCTCTTTTGCTCCCCGCCAAGCCAACCTTGCCCTGCGAGGTCAAGCCCGTTCTGCTGTGAATGGTCAGCCTCAGAACCTCAGCGCTTAACAGTTCTTTGGACCAGACAACCCTGACACTTTGCCCGCATCACAGGTTGGTGGAAACGTGCAGGTCAGCTGTGAGTGGTCACTTCGACAGGGCCGGTGTGAATAGGTTATCCAGTTCGTCGGATACACACACAAAAACGCCTTCCGAACCTTGAGCAACGCGTGGGACGGCCTTTCAATCCACTGAAACCAGGAGGGGACGGGTATCGCGTCTGTTTGATGCATCTGCATGCACAGGTGGTATGGCAGATGGGCCATAGCTTCAAGGATCCATCGTTAGACTTGAACATCGAGCAGTGTGTTGGCTTCCAGGACTGATAACACTGACTGTGCCACGCCGACAGAACAGAGCCAGCTGCGCCGCGAATTCTCCTCGGGTCTCTGCCTTCTACACGGCGAGTCCGGCTGGAGGCGACTACATCTTGTCATAGCTCTGGTGCTGCGCTTTCAGCCGAATCTGCCTGGGTACCAAGCTGAACGCCTGCATGCGTCGACCGCAAGCCGACGTACAACTCGGAGTATACTGCACGACAAGGCCGAAACAGGCAGGCAGCATTGCGGCAATGCATTATTGAATATGGCATGCAGGCGCATGGAGGTGCTGGATCTCACTCAAGCTTGACGCAGCTCAACCTTTACTCAAGCGACACCACATTGTTCACGCGATTGGCCGGGTGCTGATATGGCACTCAAAAGTCCACTGATGCCTTCACCTACAGGCGCTGGGCTGTCTTCTGCCTTCAGTCCTTACTCAGACTCTCCCAATTCGCCTGCACGATTCAACAACTTTCCTGGGTCAGGGAATACTCAGAGCAACAGGTATGGAAACCACTTGATTTGTGCAGAGAATACACCCATGCTAACTTGGTCTGGAAGATCATCTGGACCAAGCGACTCCCTCGCACCACCGCCTTCTCCATATCCGCAACAAATCGAACCTTCGCCGGTAGACTCCAATGGTACAGAAGGTACAGAGATAGAAGAGGATGCACAAGAGGACGCCGAAGTAGAATCGGCAGGGTCAGACCGGAATAGAGGATCTCTTGAAGTGCAATCACCAGACATTGAGATTACAAGTCCTGCGAGTGCAAAGAGTGTACGGCATACGTTGTGTGACACATGATCGGGTACTGACCGCAGCAGGACAACCCACCTAAGATCGTTACGGCGCTGCCTTCCCGGCTACGTTCGGACTCAGCAGACAATGATCCACAATCAGTGATTCGAATTCCGTCAGGCTTCAAAGACTTTGAACCTGGCGGAGCTCATACCTCGCCTTCCGATCAATCAGAGAATACAGCCAGAGTCGCATCTCCAAGCACACCAGAAGCGGTAATCATTCCGCCTGCAGACCGGGTAAGCGCTCGAAGAAGACTTAATTGTTCTGCTGAACGAAGTACTGAAGCTTTGCGCGTAGAGGCCATCTGCCACCATATCTCCAGTTAACACAAATGTGCCACGCTATATGGAACGAGAGACTCCGCAGGCCAAGACAAGGCAAGAGCTGGATGACGAATATAAGCGCAAAAGTCGACGCACGTCGAGCCTAGAAGGTCTGCTTCCAGGCTTCGATACATATTTCGAAAGACATCTGACGGTGCGTGCAGACATACCCGAAGCGTTGGACAAAGACATCGACGAGGAGCCAGGTGCCGAGCCGGACGAGAAGAACAGGGAAGATGACGCACCCAACACAGCGGGACTTGTTAGCGACGGCGCTATGGCTGAGGCCATGCAAACACTAGACAATGTAAATGAAGAGGTCGCTGCTCTTCGAACGGCATTGGCCGAGTGCTGGACCCTATGCAATACTCTGGCGAATCTCTCCTCCAGCCATAGGCAACGGACCTTCAAGTTCCAAGGCAGGACGGAAGTTCAAGAACAAGCATGGCGAAGCTGTTGGCGGCTATGTCAAGAACTATACGACCATAAAGATGAAGACCACACCTCACAGGTCATTCCGACTCTGGAGCTATGCCGAGACTTTTGCCAATCGCTCTTTGATGCCAGGCAGAGAGTAGACGAAGCATCAGATTCGGTACTCAGAGTAAGCTTTGAGCTTAACAACCATCTTTACAACATACATGATCGCAACCTGCCCGATGCGTTTGTTGAGCGCACTCTCGACTTTTACATCACGCTTTGCCATCGACTTATGAAGATGCGTACATCTTTGCCGCAGGAGACGGACTCTCTGCTTCGGGCTTGCTGGTCCCTTGCAGAGATGCTCTTCAACTTGCGACAGAACAGCCGCGAAGGCAAGCAGGCGGACGAAGAACTACTGGGATCGGCTGTGCAAGCATGCTGGGAGCTATGCGATCTCTTTCGTGAAGGTTGGACCCAAATCAGGCCTGATCGGAACACACCACGCCCCAGCCAAACAACGTTCGGGTCTCAAGCATCACTACATTCGAACTCTACTCGCGGCTCAAACGGACGATCGACAGCAAGCACAGTTAGCAATCGAAAGTATCACGAAGCAAGCGCATTTCCTCCAGAAACCCCGGTAACGGTATTCGATGACACATCCACAGCGAACTCATCCCCAGACTCGGTCACTGTGCCGAACATCCTAGTCCTCGGCCCAGCATCCTCATCAGGATCAGCACGAGGCGCACCGCATCACGAACGCTGGTCCAGCAACGCATCAGTTCTGAGCGACTACTCAGAATCAGCCACCGGCTCGCAAAGGTCTTCCTCAACCGCCACAGCAGGAGGCGAAGAAGGACAATTAGCACGACTTCGATGCCTTCTCCTCAAAGCCGGCATGAACACAGGCTACTCACGCACATCAGGACAGGCACTCCCGACCTACGTGAAAGCATTGCCGGACAACGCCTTCGGTACACTACCGTGGCAAATGAAAGTCCTAAGCTTCTACAAGAAACTCGTCACAAATGACAAATCCATGCTCACGGTACACACCGTCCCGAGCCGAAGACTAAGCGCCGCCGAAACTGCCAAAGCTGTGCGATGGCTCGGAAGCACTGAGCAATGGGCTTGGATGCGAGATTTATTTAGACTTGTGTTCGGCTTTGGCGTGGATGAAGCTGATCGGAGAGGAGGATCGTTTCAGATTTGAGATCGAACCAGCATGATGTTCATGCGCGATGATAAGCATGAAGATATGACCAGGCGACCAGAACACATCCTGGCGATAGCGGCGCCTATGAAGCGCCTCGAGTAAGAAGTGCTCCGAAATGTCTCAATAGCCGCGATGCATGGACAAGCGCCAGAGATGAAGCACGTGGTTGCACAAGGCTCATGTGCTGCAGGAGCAAGCGCACAGTGGTCGGCGCTTAGCATTTAATGCACCGGGAAGACTTGAACCAAGAGAGGAAATAAACCATGAGAGCTAAGAAGAAGGGGAGAAGACACGAAAGGCGCAATAGGCGAATTGACTGGCACCATATACCCTTTCGAAGCATTTGTAGATGACATTGATGTCAGTTCGATAGCAACTGGGAGCATGAGAAGATAGTGCAGAGAACGAATCTCTCTTTTGATGATGGTTCTATTTGTACATATAAAGTACTGAAGCAGGCCAAGAGAAGCCTTAGTTATCCCATACTCCTGTTCGCTTCGCATCTCGTCTAGCTGCGGATGCCCAGTCCAAAGCTGATGTCGTAGTAAGTCATTCTGGTAAAGGTCTATCCAAACCATTCATGCGGCCTTCTGGTATCTTCTGAAGCAGTTTTCGTAAAATAATGTCGCAAAGCAAGTACTCGTGCGCTTGCTTGTGTCGTAGATGCTGATGATGCTCATAGGTAACGGTTTCGGGCGTGGTCGTGGGAAGAATTTCGTGTTCACCATTCGAATTCTCCCATTCCCTTGTGGAACACCCACTCCTTGCCATTAACGCTCATAACGCCATCCTTGAGGGTGCACTTCCACTTGTTCTTCACACGCTGGACCTTGTCATAGGTACATAGGATGGTGTCTCCAAGCTCATCCTCGTCGTCGCCCATCACACCAGCGCCATCGTCATCGGAGTCGTCGAGGTCACTGTTAATGGCATTTTCGTCGTCTTCGTCTTTGATTTCTGGCTTCTCTTCATCCTCGTCAGCATCGCCATCAAGCTGTGGTATAGCTGAGGAAGGAGCTGAGGACGACACAGCAGTGCTGCGAGGTGCAGATCGTCGCTTCTTGTTCTTCTTCGATGGATGCTGATCGAGTGGGACCATAAGGCCATTTGACAGGTCCTCGGACAGTTGCATGACATGGTCACGCATCATTCTGTCGGCCTGTTGGCCTTGCTGAGCGTGAAGAGCACGGCGCTCCGCCAACATAGCACGCCACTGATCCATATCTTCATCGGCACCATCGGTCTGGCTGTAATTGGTACCCTGACCTTGCTGGTTGAAAGATCCTTGCTGAAGCTGAGGGCTGTCGTTCTCAACTTTGATGCGTGGCTGAGTCTGTTGTTGCTGTAGCCGCTGCTGTTGCTGTTGCATAGCTTGGGCTTGTTGCTGCTGGAAATGCTGCTGGGCCGCGGGACTACCAGGAGGAAGCTGCAGACCTTGCGGCTTCGCCTGCTGGCCCGGAAGCGCAAGCCCGCCGCGCTGCATTGCACTGACTGATGGATTTGCAGCAGAGCCAAACTGCTGCTGGAGTAATTGCTGTGCACGAGCCGAGCCACCTTGAGTGTTCATGGGTGCGGCGACACCATTCTGCTGGTAGCCATTGCCATTTGGCAGGCCGTGATATTGATGCTCACTCCCAGGCTCCGCCTTGATTCGCGTGCCATTCGCATCATTTGCAGTTGCGGAGGCAGCATATGGGTTGGATGGGTAGGAAGACGAAACGGGAAGTCCATTGACATTGCCAGAAGGAATCGAAGCTGAGGCCGGAGCTTGTTGAGCTGCTGGTTGGGGCTTCGGGTCCCATGGCATAGCAGCGACACCGCGCGCCGACAACTTTGCCTGCCATTCCTGTGAACAATTAGTATCGTATCTCGAAACAGTAACAACGCACGTGATAAGCTCAAAGCAGACAAGCGCAGTTGCAGGGGTGGGGCTTAGCGGAATTGCGCGGTATAAAACAAGCAGGCAAAAGGAGCGGTCGCCCAGAGAGCCTGCAATCCTAAAGCCCCGCTCTGCCCGCTTCTGAGGCAGCGCAACGCTTTTCAGCTGCGCCTGCAGGCAGCGGCCAGCAGAAGTCGATATTTTGCCCACCATCATGCTGGCGCTTGCAAGCTGCAGTATTCTTCTCGATATGTTCTGTTTGCAACAGACGTGGCGATGAAAGGAATGGGTGTTGAGCCAGAGGACGACTGCTCAAATTGGAAATGCATTCACGCACCTGCTGCAATTCTTGGAGCGTGGTGCCAACGACACCGTTCTCCTCGAAATCAGTACTCGACGCCGCGACGACTTCTTCGATGATTTTGGCGTAAACGTCGCCCTGTTTCTGTGTTAGCAGAGACACCACACTACCGCTCAAAGCGGCCCCAGTTCGGCACTTTCGACGTACCACCAGATTGTTCGTCATGGTGTAGAGCGGCTCGGTTCAAGAGTGTGAGATGGGAGTCAAGGATAAAGTATGCAGCAGACTTCGTGTTCGAAGTGCTGTCGCCGTTGTGAGCTCGCGAATACCGCCGCCGGCTTCACTTCTCGTGTCTAGGCGGCGTTGGGCGGCTCAGCGAAGTTCAGTAGGCCTGTCGCGCACCGAAAACGTGGCGTTGATGGAGGAGATATCTTCTATTATTCAATACTATCGTGTTGCAGCCCCCAAAGCTCTGCTGTCGCCGCCGCCGCTGCGTTTCGTGTTCGAGGGGCGCTTATATAGAGGGTAGGATTGGAGATGGAAGAGGGCAAAGAAGAGTCAAGACCTCGGGCCAGCCCGTGATTACCTAATCTGGCCGCGCGCTAACTACTAAAGCCTCACTTCTGAGTCCTTCACATGCTTGCCAGCAGAAAGCGATCACATTGCTCACGAGATGACTAGAGGTGTCGCTCTGAGATCGTGTCCCTCATAAAGAAGCGGCTCCTGACTTTTCGATCCTCTTTCTGGGCATCACTCTCCATTGCCGTACGAAGCTCGGGTGAATAGACCGCTCTTAATCAATGGCTGGAGCTGATCCCCTTCGCTGCATCGAGGACGACCGAGGCGGACGCCTTCACATCACGACGGACATCCCGGGTTTCGTGGAAGATACTGAACTCGGCGTTCCAGTTCTCGCTCCCCAAGATCACAACCGACCGTCTCTCTCCGAGCTTTTTCGAGACCCTCCAGGAATGAAACTCCAAAGCCGCATCGAATGGTCCCGCTGTCTGCTCTGCTCAAGATTAGCAGGTTTCTTCGCGCCTTCCGAAGCAGCAAGTCCTGCAGAGGGGACAAAAGCTCGTTGAATGACAATCGAATCTTTGCAAGATGAAGTGTCTGCCTGCTAGTCGGACGCACACTTGGGTTCATCCGGGTTTCATTCCAAGTTTCGCGAATCATTGCTTCCACGGGCGCTCTGGGCAACTTCGCGAATTCTGGAGCCGCCTTTGAATGCACATCTGTCCTGCTAGTTTCATCTGTTTCTGCGCCGAGACAATTTCGCTCACTTAGCCACAGATATCCCGAGACCTCATTTAGCTTACAGCCTACCCAACCAGAGCTAGTGCAGCCAGATTACCAAGACAGCAAATCGAAGACTACTCTGAATGTTCGCATTTGTTCTCCTACTTCACTATAATCACTAATGAGTTTAACTGCACTATTCGCACCGGCAGAAACCGAGTGCCATCAAAGCCGTTACTTGGCCCACGAATCTCCCGAAAGCGAAGGCCCTTCATCGCGACCAATGATACACACGTCTAGCCTTGCATCAAGAAGTAAAATGTACGGCGTGATACATAGTACGAGGTACGAGTTGACTATCAACATTATCAGGAACGAGAAACTGCTTCCCTCGAATCTACCGAACACGATCGGTCTGCACTGAGACGAGCCGGCTGCAACTCGAGCTTCATACCAGTGAACTGGACGAGTGCACAGATACATACCAACAAGCAAGCAGAGTGCAAGCCTGGCATTGAGGCAGTAGACGAGGAGAAAATACCTCAAGACGCGGCGTTTGCAAAAACAGAGCAGATACCGCCCGTCAATATAAAATGCACAGTAGTTCTTGAGCATCACGAACATCACAACCACAGCTCAGCACACATATCAAACACCAAACACATCACTCCTCAACTCAACCACAACCACCTGCCTCCCTTCAAAATGCAGTTCTCCGTCCTCCTCATCGCAGCCCTCAGCGGCCTCTCCCTGGCCGCCAGCCCTCGACCATGGTGCAACCGAGGAGCCTCTGGCAACGGTCTCTGCGAACAGAACGGCAAATGTAAGCATCATGACGAACTCATTCCGCATTGCTGCTGTGTCTAACCAGACGAAACAGTCACTTTCTGCTGCGCCGCAACGAAGTTCGGCGAATTCACCAACAAGAAGGATGTAAGTCTGATGTAGATATAACGAGATCGAAGATTATCAGTACTGATTCGAGCTTCCAGGATGCTTACGATGCTGGTCTCGGTGCTTGCTTGGGTGGACTGGGAACCATCATGTGCGCTGCGTAGAGGAAGGTAGACCGGAATATCAAAAGTATTGCTCAGCTCTGTTCCTTCAATCTTGACATCAACTGCTATCTTGAGCTGTGGCAGCCTCCCGCAGGTCTTAGGTTCGAGCTGATGCCCTCGTGACTAACGACTCAATCGAAGTCTCCACTATCCACTTCTTGATGTTCCACTTCTTGATGACTCCAGATTGTCATGCTTCTCAGGATTACTCAGAAGTCTCTTCGTAACTATCGCGACACCCTTGCCAATGGAGCTGGACTCACCACATATCCTCCAAAAAGAGCCATCGGAGGCTCACTTGACCGATATTGATCTACATCGCTCACTGATCCCGCCATCAATATGGTCTAGTCTGTGGTTCAACCAGAGACGAACAGAGTCAATCAAATCACTTGCCAGGCTTCCTTGATATGCCTGATCCAAGACATAATGCATCGATCTCTCCAACACAGCTCGAAATGGTAGATCGCTTGTATCAACCTCTCGCCACGGTTCACAGCGTATCCTCGGTTTCTTTTCCCTTCTCTCCTCCCGCAGACAAAGAGCAACTATATGTAAGGGTAAGATTTCCTTTCAAAGCTGTCTCGCACTCCGCATAGAGGTAGTTGCAACGCAAGTAGCACTCTTGTTACAATCGCGGAGAAGCAGCTAGGCATCGAGTGAAGGGGTGGTGTGTGCCACTGGCAAAGTGTGAGTGCACAGCTCCGAACCAGTGGCTACCCGGATTCATACAAAATGTACTTCAGCAGCGGAGCGATGATTTCCTTGCAGAAATATGTTCAGGGAAGGTGAAGGAGTGGTTTGAGCTCACTTGAGAGGTCTTGATATACAGCCCAAATCGAGCCGTTCTACACAGCTGTGTAGATTGTACTGAAGTCGCTCAGCGACGACTTTCCTGCAGAGCTTTTCGATATATTTCAACGCCAGACGATAGTTCCGTCCTCTCGATGCTCTTAATCCTCTTCATTTGTCACCTCTACAGCAACAATCTTGGCACGCTCCTCCTTCATCTCCATAGCCAGATCATAAAGATCCACTTCCTCATCTTCCAAACCATCCTCCACATCGTAATAATCAAATGACACGTCCTCCGTCTCAAGTACCTCGAACTTCGGAAAGTGAAGTTTCGGACGAATGTTGTCCTTGAACTTGCCCAGCTCATTCTCACAGCCATCAGGATAAATGTATCGGTGGGATACCCAATCTTCGTCACTCTCTAGCAGCGACGATACGATGTCAGCTTTGATACTGTATCGCTCATCTTCACTTTTAGTGCCTAGAACCACGATATTTTCCAACTTGGCGTTGAGATTGAGACATTGGAATGCGTGCCAAGCTTCGCGGACGAGACGATGGCAGCCGAATACGCAGTAGCAATTGGTGACGTCGATTCGGACCTCCTTCAGATTCTTAGAGTGGATGGCCTTTACCATTGATGCCCAATGCTGATAGTCTTCGCTCGAAAGGTAGTGAATGGCTAGGCGCTCCTCGGCGTCCTCATACAGGTCTTCCTCCTGGTAGGTTCGAAAAGAGCGTGCAATGTCGAGGGCGTCAAGGGAGAGCTGGTTGATATTTCGTACTTCGAAGGCGATATTCACGCGTGTCAGGAAGTGGTGCAGCAGCTTGTCCAACGAGACACAGGAGATTTTCTCGAAGTGGTCGGACATAGTATCCCAGTCGATTGTGTTGAGGATGACGGAGTTCTCACCCAGGAGTACCTTCGCTGCTTCCTCGCGGATTTGCTTGTTGACCTGGAGCAGCTGCCATTCGGGCTTGTTTGCGCTTGGATGAGGCTCTCGGCCACGTGGTAAGATAGGGCCTAGACCCAGGTTGCCAACGACGAGACAGTGTTGAAAGACGAGATCTCTTAGCTCGCGCGGTAGGTCAAGGAATGGGAAGTAATCTAGAAGCAATCAGTATTCTGTCCGAGGAGGAATGGAGATGTAGGGTCGGCAGACTTACCAAGGTCAGCCAACGCGAACTCAAGTCTCTTATTCTCTGACTGAAAGCGTTTGGCTGCGCACATCTGTGAGTTTCGCAGCAGTCGGAGCTGCGCATCTAAGTAGCCTAGGTCACCATCAGTGTGGGCATTCCAGGAATAGCCCAGATAAGCTTACCAGTGCTCGCCAGGCGATCCTCCACATTCTTGATCTGGTTCTGTAGCTGGGATATCTGATCCTTGTTTGAAGACAGCAGTTCCATCAGCCGCTGCTTCCGAGTCTGGTCGGTCATCTTGTCGGGTGGTGCTTTTGCAATATCTTCGAGTCTGCGACCACGGCGAAGTGTGTATAATACTTGACAAAGTAGAGCTAAGGTCGAGGTTAAGAACGGCGCGACGTAAACAAAGGGCAGAGAGTCCGTGCGATGTGGCATGTGTGAGAGACCGTGCATGTGCAAACGCTGTTCCGTTGAGCCCGCGGTTCCGCCTCCCTGTTGCGACTTTCCTGCATCGCTTTTCATCAAGCAGCTCACGCTCGACAGCGACGCACGCAAATCTCGATATCGCCCACAACATCATGGCCGCACCGTTGAGTGATTCAAGATCGACCCCAGCGCCAAATTCGCTCTCCGCCATTCGACAAGGTATTGCCTTCCGCTGCAGAGCCATCGAGAAACTGAGCCGCGAACTCGAGGATTTGCTCCAGCAGGAGAGCGAAGGTGTGTCCCCTACTTATCTGCCGCGATACATTCAGCTAACAAGCCTTCAGCGACGATCTTCAGATTCCTTGACCTGCCACGCGAGCTTCGGGACTTTGTCTATGAGTGCGCGGTTGCACCGTCCGGCAAAGTGTTCCCTGCTCTGGAGAAGTACCACGACGCTCGAGTGGCCGACGCAGATAAGTACGAGCAGCCACAATGGCAGCTGCTAGCCGTCAACCATCAGATTCGAGCAGAAGCAGCAGAGATCATGTTCGCCCAGAACCACATCGTCGTCAACTACAGCCAGCGCGACAGCCGGCTTCTTCTTGGCGCTCATGATAAGTCCACGTTCCGGCACATGGTGCTTGTGCCGAAGCCAGCTCCAGAATGGCACCTCTGCGCTTTTGTGCATCAATACTTGACGTCCCTGAGTCTAGCTCTCGATGTGCGCTCGTCTCCACCGATCAAGTATCGGGGAAAATGTCACATCTGGACAATGGGAGCTTATTCTGCTCGCGACCAAGGCGACACCCCATGGCTCGCTCTCGACGATGCCGATAGGGTGATGATTGCCCATGACGAGCAATGGGGCAATCAGAGGAATGGCGAGGAGGCACTCCGCTGCGCCATTGAATGTTGCGTTTCGCTTCGCTTCTTGCAGCTGGACCTCACGAAATGCTTCTGTCCGATGGGTTGTTGCAGAGCTGTCGGTATGCTCGCCGCAAACCTGAAGCAGATCCAATTCGGCGAGAAGATGACGTGTCTGGAAGTGCTCAAGTGCATAAACGCTGGCGAACGGAAAATGATCATCGAGGCTTTGACTCAGCCGGGATTAGGTGTTGAGGTTCGTGAGGGCATGGAGGTCCAGTTCAGAAAGTGGGAGCACCCAGAACAACGAGTGCCGATGAGGGACAATGGCGACTTTCGAGCTGAAGAGTGCTCGAGCGACCAAGAAGTCATTCTGCACGATGCTCGTGAATCGATGGGTGACCCGTTGAAAGAGTCATGGGCCCAGAAATTGGACAGGAGGCATCCACGCACAGCATATCTTCGCTCTCTTCGCAGGGCCGAGAATGCTTAGGAACGACCTGTATCGAGAAACAAGCATTGCTGCGAGTGGTACCGGCAACCCATGCGTCAAGAGAACGTGGTGGAGAGTTTCCCGTCAACTCAAAATTCTGCGTTGCACAATGCGCCTGATTGCATGTTGGGCCGAAGATGGAGTGCCGACAATGTCAGAAGCGTCGTGGCACGAAAGCGAAAAGTGAAGACGACCGCGCAGGTCGACTGAAGCAAATGCGTCTCTTTTATTCAAGCGATATGGGTATCTAGCTCTCGCATAATGCAGCGGCACATATCTGAGTGCCCTTTCTGACTGGACGCAAGGGAAAAGTTTCGCCGTGCATTATCTTCATTTCCCTCTTCTGCCTTTCACGAAGCCGACCAGATTCTCAATCACGCCCTCCAATGCTTCCTTTTCTTTCAATGCATCGTCGTTCCGTTGCAACCAGTACTCATGCACCTTATTAGCTTCTTTGATGAGAATCTCGAGTGTGAAAATATGATCCTTCAAATCCTGGTCCTCAAGATTTTTCAAGGCTTCTTCCGTCGTTCTGCAAATGAGCATCGCTCTATTTGAGTCGAAATCGGGAGGTGGAGGAGGTCCTTTCACAGTTCCAGATCGTTTGAGGCCACCCTTTTTCCTTTCACCGGTCTTAGAGTCTACTGACGTCGAGCTATCGTTGCCGCCCTCCTTTAGTCGCTGAAGCTGTGCAGTCGAGGCTCGCGGTGAGGTTAGATTGATGTTGGGCAGGACCAAGCGCTTCTGCTTCGAAGGTGGCAGAATCTCATCAAGATCTACTGGCACACCTAAAGATACGAGGAAAAGGCGTCTGATTTTGCTCCTTGTCCAGTTCGGCGGTTGCATGGGCGGTGGCGAGACCAGCTGTTGCCACAAGGAGAGCGATCGGTCTGAGAGAAACGGCGAGCTGTTGGACATGTCAAGTGGCGGTAGGGATGAGGCAGGGGGCGGTGCATTTGAGTCCGGAAATATGAGGTCCAGATAAGGTGTTATGGTATCCTGGAGATCGGAACCGGAAAGATCGAGCTTGAGGTCCAGAGGCGGCTGTGCGAGGAACGGTCAGCTTACATTGACGCTTGGCACCACAATCTTGCCCACGCTGGGTCATTGAAAGTCTACTTACAAGGCCTGCCAATGTACTCGGTATTGAAGAGGTAGTATATTCAGGTTCTTGAGGTGGTGCTGTCGGTGTTTCTGGCTCTGCTTCGTCAAAGTCCCCAAAATCATCAACCTCGCCGCCCTCTGCAAATTCGTCAAAGTCGTCACCAAAGCCATCATCTTCTTCGTCGTCTTCATCTTCGTCATTTGAAGGTTCATCCTCTTCTATATTCTGTGCTTGCGTAACCTGCTTTTCTTCTGGTTCACTCTCCCACATGGACTTGAAGAAGGCCTGGCTGTCTTCTGGATCTATTTGGGAGGGGCTGCAGATGTGAAATCAGTATTTGATCCGCTAACGCCAATTGATGTCAACGTACCTACCATTCTGGCCATCTCTGGCCTCAGGCGGGGCTGTCCGCACTTCATCTGGGATGGCATCCGCCATTCTCATCTCGTGTGCTGGTGTACCAACTACCTCGCCATGCGCCGGCTTGTTGTCAACCCTCTCGACGATCAACTTCGGGACAGGAGAGCCTCCCGGAGTGTTCGGTCGACTCGATACGCTGAGGTTGGAATGACTCCTTGACCGGCTCTGAGTCCCACTTCTAGGTCTTCGGCCCTCAGGCACGATCTCGAGTTCGTCAGGTACAGCGTCTTTCAAGCGTTGCTCATAAGCGAGAGTCCCGGGCACTTCGCCATGTGCAGCCTTGTCATCGACTCTTTCTACGCGGGTGATAGGAATAGGAGACCCATCAGTACTGAGGCGGTTTGGGTTTGGAGTGCCTTCATCGGCTGAGGAGAAATGGTCGTCCGAAGAGTCTGGACCCGGACAGTCAGCTCTGTACCTGTATATGGCATGTGCACCCTTCACAGTTTTGAATAGACATACTGCTTACGACATCCTGGCCCTGTACATCGGTGGTGTTGATCTTTGGCACAGTTGGGCCGGACATGGTCGGATGTGTTCGGTTCAGAGATGCGGTAGATGGTGAATGAGAATCGAAGCAAAATCCGAATGGCAGACGGATGCGCCTGTTATGTCAAGCACAAGCAAGCGAGGCGCAGTCGAAGTAGTATAGTAAGCCGAAATCATGGCACTGGGCAGGCTCGTCTCGTCGCACGCGCCAGTCGAGCAAGGAGTGAGAGCTGCTGAAAGCGGCCAGACCCTTCTTTTCTCTTGGCACGAGCCTCAGTCGACAGCGATCCTCCCTCTCCTTTCTCCTCGACCCACGATCAACGATACTGCGGATAACTTGGAAATCGACAGCTGGCAGCATTGTTTGAGGGCTGTCCGATGAATATACTGTAAACATGGGTCTCCGATAGAAGAGATCTAGAACATGGAACCACAAAAAAGCACGAATCACAAGCCAAACCTATCGATGGGGTCGCTGTCAGACCATTTCAGCGTGAGAACCACGTCCGGAAACACGCAGTCATCTGCACAATCACTAGTCATCACACTTCGCTTCTATGCCGAGTGTTTGGTCCTCGTTGTAGCACCGGCCGATGCTTGCGTTCAAAATCTGCTGATCACTGGAAACTGATGTTTGACAGCAAGGTCATCACCAGAACGCCATAACCCTACAGTCAATGCTCTCCCTCGCCTCGTCATTCTCATTTCCATCAACAACTGGCGAGACACGGGCGCACCCACCTGCTATTGCAGGACTAATCTCAGTTTCAGTGTCTCTCACCTTCAGAACCAGGACATCATCGGGTGTCTGCTCCGGAATCCAGTACAGTACCATTTCGGCCTCGAAGGAATCTTTGGCGGGGTGACCGTGACAGCAGTCACAAGAAACTCGTCACATATCCCGCTAGGACAGCGATAGCGAGCAGCTGCCAGATCTTCATGGTTCGTAGTTCGCCAGTCGCAGACGATCAGAGGATCGCAACGTTGCTGTTTGGCCCATGGTTATGCAAATTAATCTTAGAAAATGCTTGGAGACGCTGCTGAAACCCCGGAGCCGGTCTATTTGATTCCTATACCACAAATCACCGGTGCGGTGCTCTTCAGCCCGCGAGCAACCTTTGAGGTCAGCGATCGATGTTCTATATAGCTGGATTCAGTCATTACGTGCTGACCAATAGCCCTGCAAAGTTGAGATCGCTGATAGAGGTCGATTGCGCAGTATATACGCTAGCAATAGAATGCTCATGCAACTCTATAACTCTCTGGCGGCCCCAAATAACTCTGCTTAATCCCTCCCAAATCAATCCAAGCCGTGTTAAACACAACACCAGGCTCAAGAGCCCAAAGCTTCAGCTCATGCTCCCCAGCACCACTATACGTGAAATTCGTCGTCGACTTCCAAGCATTATCCGCCACAGCTTGAAGCCATCCTACAGGATTCGCTCCTTTGGGTTGATCGATCACATATTGCACAGTCTTGATATCTTGGTCGTCGAATTGGATCGCATAGCGCAGAGGCCTCGCGGGATCAGTGTTGAGCGAGGGTGTTGTTACAATGGTGATATTGACGACGGAACCTGGTGTAGAGTTTGAGAATGTGTAGAGGTTGTAGGAGAGTTGTGGGCCACTTTCTGTGGTTTGTGAGTCTGCTGTTACTGGGAAGAGGGTAATGCCGGAGAGTGTTCGGCTTAGACCTGGAATGGTCTCGTAGTGGACATCGCTGTTGTTGGTTGTTGAGCTGTAGTGCTCCAGCTCGATTGAGATGTGGCCCGAAGACACTACGAAGCCATTTTTGAAGGATGCCGGGACTCGGGTATGGTTGTACGGAAGCAGAAGCTGCGGCATTGAGTATTGTGTTCCGTATTGCGTCTGCGAGAGGTACTGAGAGGCATTGTTTTGAGTGGAGGAGATATTCAACAACACAAAGCCACTCCCTTCAGGGCACGCATCCCAGTCGAATGTGGCCCATACTCGAGAGTCCGATGCGCCATCCGTAGTGAGACGACCTGATGTCGTGGAAATGTTTACGAAGCTCGCATTCGAGGTGATCGTCCAATCAACATCATTGGTACCAACGCTGTATACATCAATCCACTGCGAGCTGACACCGTATGGATCGAAAGGTGACATCGTGAGCATATTTGAGGAAAGCGTATGCCACATATCATCGCCAGGCACGCTCGCATTGCTGCCCTGGATCGAAACAGCCATGTCGCCAACCACGCTACGTTCAGACGGCACATTGTACTGCAGAGCCGGTAAAGCTTGACGCATCGGTTGCTGCCAGTACTCGTAGCCGATGTGCGGCTGATCCATCATATGTGCCCACTTTCCATCCAATTGATTGTTGTATTGTTCTGTGAGCTTGCGGTCCTCCGAGAATTGGTTCTGAACATGCTTCGCAATGGTGTTGGCAACGTTGCGTCCTTGCTTTGCATACAGTCTATTCTTCGCAGTTGAAATCATAATGTCGTAGAACACGTAGCCTGCAGTGACAGGGTGATAGATCATCTCGAAGAACGAAGCCTGAGCGTCCATCGGTAAGGAGTCCATAATGGCTTTCGCTGAAGTCTGCATGTCCTTCCACTGCTGCAAGACAGTCTCGGCTTCGTTGTAGTTCAAAATGCTGTAGGTAGTTGGATCGACCAGCTCGTATTTCCGACGTCCAGCAGCCATGGAGTAATTGGTCATGAGTTGTGCAGTATTTTGGGCAACATCTTGGCCAAATTCCCTGGCAGCCCACATCTCAAGCCAATTCGGTACACTGTTCTTGTCCCACAAGCTGATATCGTAGGCCAGATCGAAGAAGTGACTGATGGGAAGCTCAAGTGGCTTCAGATCACCGACATTCACGATCCAGATACGCCTGGCTTGTCGCTCGTAAGCAAGATGCATTTGCTCCCACGTCTTCTGAAGCTGTATAGTATTGATCCATTTGTAATTTCGAGGATCGCCGACATAGTCAAAGTGGTAGTAGACGCCTGCACCACCTGATCTGCTGGTCTCATTCTGTAGTGGGACACGTCGATTATTGCCCCAATTGTCATCCGCCCAAAGCAGGGTGATCCAGTCAGGCACTGTCATACCATCCTCATAGTATCCCTGCACTTCTTTGTACAAGCACCACATCTGAGGGACGATGTCAGGGTTTTGAACAGAATCATTGCCCCATATCTTCTCAAGGATATCCGCCTGAGCAGCGACGACACTTTCCAGTAAGGCGATCTCGTTGTCCGCTGTTAGCGCAGTATCTCCAGAGCCTCTCATTCCCATTGTAATCACGCCTTCGTATGGTTTGGTGCGCTCGGCACCTTCGACGAAGAACGGATAGATCGATTCGTTGTTCGTATTCCACTGCCAGGGTCCATCTCCAAACACATTCCATTCCTTCGTGGCACGCATCATTGGCTCTGTATGACTGGTGCCCATGACGATGCCGTACTCGTCCGCCAAAGCCTGATTGCGTGAATCGTCTACGTTAAACATGCTGTTCCATTGTGCTGGCCAAAGATAGTTTGCTCGCAGTCTGAGCAGAAGCTCAAAGACCGAGTGGTAAAAGTCGGCGCCGAAGCCAGGACCGTATTCTCCCCGGGGATATTTAGCATCGATATACCCAGTAAGTGCTGGAGCTTCGTCATTCAAGAAGAAGCCGCGATACTTCACAGATGGCGAAGTCTGAACGACTGTGATGTTACTCGCGTGTATAACATCGTGCTTCTGAGGCAGCGAATCTGCGAACCAGTACCACGGCGAGACACCAATTTGCTCGGAAATGCTGTAAAGACCATAGATGGTACCTCTCCGATCAGATCCTGCGACCACTTGTGCTTGAGCGACTCCTGGCAGGGGATCAGGCACAATGCTCGAAGTATAAGCCTCCCAGGTGCCATTGATGGCGGAGATGTCAATTTTGCCTTCCTTTGCGAGCTGCTCAATGATTGAAGAGCGACCGATGGTTCCTGCGATGATTGTGCCGCCTGCGACTGCGCCGCCGCTTGACACACCAAACGGCCGTCCAGTGTTGTTGTATATCAGGCTTGCATTGAGACTTGAGTCGGATGTCGTCGCGTTGAGAAGGCTGCTTGTACCATTCGTTCCAGTGACACGACCGAAGTCTATCGCAAGATCGTCCACAACTCGCAGCACGGCCGGCCAGTCTGCTCTATCAGCCACAATCTGGACAGAAGATCCATTCGCTACAATTGTGTAGCCATTGCCCTCGAAGTTGATGCTAGTCTTTTGGCCTATGGCTGCTACACCGGCAGCCAAGGCTATGATGGCAAAGGAATGAAGGCTGATCATCTTGAATCGAGGCTCGGCCCAGACGACACTCAAACTCACATCGACAAGGACATACGTTTATGCTATACTGTATATGCTTCAAAGCACGAAAGACTTAGAGACGCTTTCCGGCTGAAGGCAAGACCGAAGAGCCTGCGAAAGTCAAGCCAAGGCATTGCTGCGGCAGACATGATCATGGAGGGTAATAGAAGAAGATCGACAAGTGCACAAAGAGCTTGGCTAATGTAGTTGCCCCAGAGCAGGTCGTACGAGATGCGGCTAAATGTGCCTCGATAACAAAGTGATGGATTGGCAGAAGAGAAGAAGCTGGAGAAGAGAGGAGGAAGTTGGGGAAGTTGGGGGCGGCAAGGGAGAGCGAGCAATGCTTGGCATCGGTTCGACTTTAGCCGAAACGTAACAGGATGAGAGAATGACGAAGTGAGGGAAAAGACTCTCGTGAGCACTGAGCAGTACTCACTACATCTGGAAAGTCGCAGAAAATGTATGTTCGTTCCATCGCCCATTTTGTGCTGGTGTCGAGCGACCATGCTATCACCATATCACAACCTCCACTGGCCCAAGACCAAGCCAGCACTTTATGCCCCTGCTATATGATAGTGTGCTCGCGATTGAGATACTATATTTGACTCCTGAGCCACTGCATAGTTCCGACATGCAGGAACGACGAGTCGTTTCTGGTTTCACCGCATTTCCTGAAGGTAGTCAACGTGGCTACTTCCGTCCCAGCTATGAGCGCGGCAGCCATTGCCTTAATGGCCGGAAGTATAAGTTGAGCATCCATGAACGTTTCCTAGACGACCTGTAAGCCATAAGCATCAGCTTTGCCAGCTGCAAGCGAGTTCATGATTGAACTTACCGGAAAACCTGAGTGGCCAACTCATGGCTCTTCTATGTGAGCGAAAATACTAAAAGGGTCGCGGCGGTCCTCCTCAGCCATGCGGGCCCGTCGTTCGGCAATAGATCGTTGGAACTGCTCTCTCTGAAACATTGCCTCGAGCCTACGTGCTCCGCGTTCTTGCTCAGCTCTGTTTTCCATCAAGCGTTCCATTGAGAGATCCAAGGGGCGAATCGCTGAGCGTTCCATCCTATGATTGGCGTCCTGTGCGCGGCGCGCTCGTCGCGCTCTAATCTCTGCAATTGCGGCGTCGTTTCTGGTGCCTTGACGGAATGTGTTTTCGCCCAGCTGAAGTGGAATTGGCTGGAATCCCGGAGGTCTTCTGCCAATGCGAAGGGGACGCTCTTGGAGGTCGAGCGCAAAATGCTCAGACCACAAATTAGGGGCCCGACAAAGCACTGCCCGACAATTCGGGCACGTAGTAGATGTAAGAAACCATCGCTTCAGACACGCGCGACAGAAGGTGTGGTTGCAGGTGGTCGTAAAGGAAGACTCGATCTCCTAGAATCTCAAATTAGATCACATCGCGAGCAAATGTACATCGCGGAGAATACTCACCTCGTAGCAAATAGGGCACTCTTCCGACACGGAGTTAGTGCTGGGTACGGCAGGCTCATGCTCGAGCTGTGCCAGAAGCTCGTCGCGCGTGGGTAAGGCCATGTTGTTGCTGATAAGTTGGTTCTGCTTGTAGTCGCTAGTACTACTGTGCAGGAGTTGAAACATAAAGTTTTGTGTCCTATAAGGAGAAAGTGAAGCAGGCGCACAGGCCAACATCAGCGTTCGCATTCACATGCAAAGCCGTAGTCGCAATCACTTCACCGATTCACGAGCATGATTGGTCTTACCGTGGTGACCCGCTCCTGATGTTCTTCGTCTGCCCTTCAAGCAGAAGCGCCGGAACAAGAGTGATGGGCTTTCTGCAGCTTGACTAGACGAGGCGGTCCTAGGGATGTAGTGCACCTCGTTCTGGCAGCATGATCTTCTAAGAGCACATTGAGAGCGTCTCGGGTTCGAACGGGTGAGGGCATTTTCTAGATCAGTTCGGCGCGTAGAATCTACTGCAATGAGAGACTCGCAGGACACTTTGAGGAACGTTACGCATGAAGTGTGAGACAGCAGGAGACGGAGACGAAGCGTGTGGAGTCGGAGTCGGAGAAGACGCTTTGGGACGGCTGCGACGGATTGTCTTGGCGCTCGCTGATGTCGGTCGGCGCGAGACTTTCCTCTGCAAATATCAGTGAGCAATTGTTCTTGCGGGAAGCGGCAGTCACGATGGCGCAAGGACAGATTAAGAAGGCCAAGGCGCCAGCGCCGAAGAAGTATGCCAGGAATGCAGCAAGATACTATCCCGTTCTGACAAATTTCACAGCACAAATCGCAAGCAAACCGGCGCACGAGTGATCAAGCCCAAGAAG
Organism: Pseudocercospora fuligena; assembly: GCA_014298035.1. Taxonomy (NCBI): domain Eukaryota; kingdom Fungi; phylum Ascomycota; class Dothideomycetes; order Mycosphaerellales; family Mycosphaerellaceae; genus Pseudocercospora; species Pseudocercospora fuligena. The sequence continues at coordinate 70,014 of JABCIY010000103.1, read as the reverse complement.
GCGTCTGCTTTGAAGAAAGAGCAATTCAAGAAGAAGCACTCTGCTGGTCTGATCTCTGCGACCGAGCAGTCTCTCGCTGGTAAAGCAGGACATTTGGAGATTTTGCGAGGAGGCAAGAAGGACAAGAAGGCTGAGAAGGCGGGAAATGCTCAGACGAAGAAATGAGCAGCGCGACTTGTTCGATGCGAGTATGGTGTAACGACGTATTAGCGTCGTCGTGAGCGCCCTGCAAACACATCGATGCTGCCAGCCGGCACTTCCCATACCGAATTCTCTTTCTGCGCCGACAAAGGAACCTTGGATGGCGATGGAGATGAGAATCATACCGTGAGCAGAAGCAGAAGCAGCATCTTTTAAAGAGCATCCATGATGAGGAGAAGAGACGTAGTTCGATACGAGAGGTTGCTTCGAAGACCTTTGAGGGATAGAGCTAGACACAGGCCAATAAGGCCCAGCAAGGAGATGGAATAGAGAGCAGAGGACAGCGAACAGCATCAAGATCAAGCAAAGTGAGCACAATGTCCTTTGTTCTGCCGAGGAATGTGTTACCTTCGCAACGAACGCTACATGCCAAGGAATCGAGGAAGAACATCACGAGTCCTACGGCGAGCAGTACCATTTAGAGACGGTAAAATGCTTGCCACGCGAAGCTCCAACAGAGTGCGTAAGACAGTGCCTTCGCCTGCAAAGAAACCTATTACTTCTACTCCCGTCTCAAGAACCAAGCCAAAAATTGCCAAGAATGGCACTGAGAGCTCCATTCATGTCTCAATCGACCAACCTCCAGAAGCACCAAGGCCAGCACCAGCAGAACCAGCTGTGATCGCATATCCCTCATTGCCACAACTTGTCCAACCAGAGCCAATTCACCCTCCTGCCGCAAGTCTCAACGTCGTAGACGACCGACCACCTTCCCATCCGTACCTTGCCCCACCACGCGAAGAAAGTCCAAGTCGCACGACATCAGGTCTATTCGTCTCGGATCTAGACATCAATTCCCTGCAACCGCGTAGCACGCCAGCATTCACGCCTTCGCCAAGTCTCTTCGCGACATCTGGTACACCATCTCCAGGCCCCAAAGTACCCTCCATCTTCGGACAATATCCAGCACCAGTCCCGACCATCCCTCGACCGCCTCCAAACTATGCTCCTTCGCCAGCCTTGCCGCGACGTCTTACTTCTTCGCCACTTGGTAGGAGGAGTCCGATCCTGCGTGCGATTTCTCCAGCTATGAATGGTGTGATATTCGCAGAAGATCGTGACCTTCCTCAAGATATTGAGTTGGCGTATTTCTCTGGTCTGGTGCCGTCTACCAACTCGAACTCAGCACCGAAAGAGTTTACACTCATACTCGTGTTCCATGACCACAATCTGCCACCCAAGAAAATCGAGGGCATCCCAGTCATGTTCTACACAGGCCTGGTGAGGACATTGGCAGACTGGTGCGTACCCTGGTACAAAGGAGAGCATCTCTCAAGCTGGGACGATGAAATCATGCCGTCTTTGCGAACAGATCCCGAAGGTTTCAGGGCGCGAGGCGGGTGGGAACGTTGGTTGGGGAGAGCTTGTGGAAACGTGAAGATTGGGAGGGACGGGAAGAATGTGCCTAATGATTGATAGTGCAGTCCAGATGAATGGTATAAATACATGATCATAAGTCGCTCCAATATGGACCTTGAACGCCGCTGCTTGCTTCAGACTCGTCTTCGCTGCTTGATGAATTTGAGTCGCTATCGTCCGAAAGATCCGCTCTCAAATACGGAGCTCCAAATGCCGCTAAACTCCTCGCTAGTATCCTATCCCAAAATACCCAATCCGAGTCACCTAGAACCTTCAAAATCAGCATCAACCATCACCAAAACCAAGATCAGACACCATACCTTTCCTCACTTCCTAAGCAGTCGGTGCAGACTCACCCTTCCCCTTCCCCTCACCATCCTCCAAATCCTGCATCTTCTTCATAATCTCAGCCTTACTCTTCTTATACTGAATATCACTAGCCTCCATATCCAACGCCAAGGCCTTAGCCTTATCACCATCGATATCCGCGATTCTCTTCTTGATCGCGATATCCTGGAGCTCGTACTTGAATTTGAGCTGAAGTCTCTCATACTCGAGAGCTGGCTTGGTGATTGCGCGCTTGAGTCTGTTATTGAAGTCTTCTGTGCGTACACGCTTGGTTGCGCGGTTGTCGGCGCGCTCTTTGCGAGATTTTGGTTGAGTTGGATCGGTGGTTGGGTTGTAGTCGTCGTCTTCAGCTGGGTCTTCAGGTTCTGGGGAGTTTTCGTCGAAGTCTTCTTCGGCGTCGAGGTCGATGGGGTTTTCTTGTTTGATGCCTTTGCTGGAGATTCCTGGAGCTGGACGCTTGAGGTTGTTGGTTGGGAGTGGTGGAGCCATGCTGTGAGGTAGGTATGGAGATGAGGATGTTGGCTTGAAGATGGAGCTTGAAGGCAAGCCGTTAGGCTGGTTGGCTCTGGCCGTGGCTGGAACAGCACAGGCACTATCATACGCCGGCGGTGGTTCAGTGAAGGTCGATCGTGGAAGTGGTGACTTCTCAGCTGAGGTAGACTTCTCGGCTGCAGCTGGTGCTGGTGCTGTCTTCTCGACTGGGTCTTGTGGTGCTGGAAACTTCTTGGCGATCTTAGGAAACTTCTCTCTCAACGAACGAACGATATCGTTTCTCTTCTTCACATCAGTCGTCCTCTTCATCGCCTCGATCTTGATCATGACAAAATCGTGATCTTCGACGAGAGACTTCCAGGTCTTGTCGTTAGGGTCGTGCGCTTTCTGCGGCTTGTATGGCTTCTTCACTTCATCGAGCTTGAAGCTAATGGCCGCCGTCGCATTATCGCGGATGCGACAGCGAATGGTACTCAATTGCCTCGCAAGAGCTTCCTTCTCTTCCAAGGTCTTGTTGCTGTTGGCAGACATAGTTGTGGCTGTGGGTGGTAGGTGCTTCAAGACGAGGTTGGCGTAAGCGGTGATGCGGTCACCGAAGCGAAGCGTGGTTAGTGTTGAATGTCGATGGTGTGACTAGGGCTTGGAAAGACTGTGTTGCGGAAGGACGAAGTAGTTCTAAGGTCCGAAAGTAGACATGCTGAGGTGAGATAGGAAAAGTGGACTAACCTTTTCGAGACAAATGCGCATGTGATATTCAAAGCCACGAAGGTCCAGATGAAGCCTGTGAAAAGTCAATCTGAGCGCGAAAGACGCTGAATTTTGGCATGTGACAGCTGTGGAAGTGAGGCTGAAGAGACGCTTTTGAACGTGGAAGTCGGCGGAACAGGTCCAACTGGTTTTGGTTTTGGAGTGCCTGCGTTTCTGGGTAGAAGTTGGCTTCCAACTTGTCTGAATGCCATGCACTCTCGAAGGATACGAGATCCAGCCACTTCGCATAGAAGTGCGACTCGTTCCTACAGTGTGAGAGCTTTTGCACTCATGTGAGAGTGACAAGAGCTGTGCATGCAGGCAGATCTGGGTCGACCGCAGACATGGCAAGTGGCTTCAAAGCAAAAGCCACATTTACTCGCTCTCTTCCTCTTCCTCATCATCCTCGAGCTCACCATCGACCATTTTGTCATTTTCGTCTTCTTCTGACGCTTCTTCATCCTCGTCACTCTCGATCTCTTCCTCAGCAGCAGCTTTGGTATCTTTCTCTTTCTGCCTTCTGCGCTCTTCTTCCTTCCTGCCCTCTTCCACGATCCGTGCCTTTTCGTCTCTCGACTTGCGCTGGCCAACGACATATGCACCCAACGGCGTTTTCTCCCATGTCACATCTTTGAGAAAAGCTTCCACTCCCCTTCTGTCGTTCGGAGCAAATTCGACCTTTGCTCTACGCTCTTCGATCCATCTTGAGTTTGCTTCGAGCTTTTGCACCAGTAGTTGCATCATGCCATTGATCTTTTGGTTCTTATTGCCTGCCTTGGCCTTGCCACGAGAGTTGGCCTCCTTCAGCCACCGTCGAAGCATGACTGTGACAGGGAGCGCCAGCTCTGGGAAAGCAATGTTCTTTGCCCACATCACGAAGAACTCCGACAGTAGCTCCTGCACTTGCTCAGCAACACCATCTTGATATGTTCGTGTGCGCAGATATGACTTTGGTGTTCGAATAGTGGTGTTGAAGTCGAGCGGCTTCAGTGTGCTAGGCTTGGGAGGCTTGCGCATCTCAGCGCTTGCCAGAACCTCGTAGAGAGGTGCTGCGAGCGGGATGTACGTGCCAGTTGCCAAGCTCACTCGAAGGAGAGAACGAATCAGCTGGAATCGTAGCGGGAAATACGTTGCCGTTGGGATAAGTCGTAGAGCACCAAGCGTGACTTGTACGAGAGGATAGATGAGTGGCTGTAGTGGCGAGGAAGAGTCTGTGCAGTGCGCTGCAAGCACTCTACCCCAGAAGTCGAGACTATGCACGAATTGCCAATTGTAGACGGTCTTGTAGCTCTCCTTGGCATTGTTAGTAATGCTGCTTCGCAGATGCATCGCCAAGCTTCGGATGAAGGTGAAGGCTGTCGTGTAAGCCACACCTCCTTCTGTGCCAGCAAGACCCCAGAGCTCAGCAGCAGAGTTCTTCATCAGATTCACACCAGGCATGGTATGCACCGAAGTGTTGCGTGCACCTTTCACAAGCGCCTGATATGTAGCCTTCAGCACTCCTTCTCGAATGCCAGGATCGCTAATGACCACTAATCTTCGCATAACCAGAAATGCGGCTATTCTGGTGCTCTCGGTGTTGGAAGAGGTCGACCAGACTTCGGTAACGGGTTTTGCCACATCTCGAACAAGTTTCTTGAATGACAGCAGGTAGGGCAAAAGTGGTAAGACGGACGACAGCGTCAATCGTAAGGTGGCAGCATCCGACAGGTTGTTCAAAAGATGTGTGATGCCTGCGACATGCGAGCGCAGGATGGGCGTCAAAGTCTTGAACTTCTTCGAATCCGTTGCGACTTGCACTCTGCCATTCTTCTTCTCCGATGTTGGTAGATGGTGCTGGAATACGCTTGGGATCTCCTTCAGTGCAGTTGTGAGGAGCTCATGATAAACCTCTGGATCAGACACCGAATACTTGAAGTCCTTGTCTTCGGCATCTGCGTTTTGTACTGCAGAGCGGAAGGCGATTGTAGTCTCCTTTGCTGCTCGTAGCGACTGCTGCTCGACCAGCGCTTTGCTCCACTTCTTCACCGTCACCAAATCTAGCTCGTTGCCCATCTCTCCGTCAGAATCCTCGCCCTTTCTCTTTTTACGCTTCGGTTCCTCGTCTTCCTCCTCGCTCAGCTGCAAGTCATCTAGGTCGTCGAACACTTCCGGCTCGTCCTTCTGCAGCATTTTGTGGAACTCTGGATCCTTCTTTGCGAGTGCATCCAGCTGTTCCTTGAAGTCTCCCACGTCGCTTTCCGAATCGGATTCATCATCGCTGGCGCCAGGTACAGCTTCGTGCGCCAATGAGTCGTCCGAGTCTGACGCATCACTCTCTTCATCCTCATCGCGCTTTCTTTTGCTTCCCTTCTTCTTGGGTAGCTCTGGTACTTCGAAACCGCCCTGAAAGAAGTCGTCCACGCTCATATCCTTGAATGCCTCATCTGCCACCTTCTTGCTGCTGGCCTTGGGCTTGGCATCCTCTTCTGGATCTTTGCCATTTTCCTCGGCCTTTCTAGCCTTCTTCCTCGCCTTGAGCTGCTGCTTCTGCTTGGTCTTCTTGATCGAATGGCGGTGGTCCAGAACGCCTTTCAGCTTGTTCTTCTCGAACTTCTTGGTCGCCTTACTCTGCGCCATCTTTGCGCCTGGTGATTACAGTATTACAGGCCAGTAGTGTACACATGCAGAATAGTTGATTGACCTTCAGATGAAGGTCTAGAAATTTTGGAGACCATCGGCATTTCCCCTCAAGACCGCCGACATCTTCGCCAAGCAAAAAGAGCCTCACAACGCAGCAGCGAAACACGGCTTCTGCCTTCTGCCTCTGCCTGCAAGAGGACGATACAATGTATGCTCGACAGCAACTGGCCTATGCGCCGACACCCCACAGCTATACGCCGTCTAGCAACTTGACGGCAACAGTCAACCTCGATGCGGTTGGTGGGCCTGTGTCCTATGGCATTCGTGAAGCCTGCTAAGACCATCGCAGGAAGTCCAGCTAGCCGATACCGCCGCCGAACGAGACCTCTACGAATCTCTAGCCGAGATCTACAGCATCATAATCACTCTAGATGCACTGGAGAAGGCATATCTGAGAGACAGCATCAAGGAGAGCGAGTACACAGAGACCTGTGATCGTCTGTTGCGCCAGTACAAGAGCACACTTGCTGCAGAAAGTGTACAGGCAGCTTTTGGTGATTTGGAGCGCTTCAAAAGCGAGTGGAATCTCGAAGTGCCCAAGGCGACCGAGAGGCTGCGCATTGGACTGCCCGCCACTATCGAGACTGTGCCTACGCGGAATACATCTCAACGCGCATCCAATTCTCATGCACAGAGCACCGCACCTAGCGCAGCCAACGCTTCTGCTATCGTATCTGCCTCCGAGAACTTCATCACCCTTTTCGATGCAGTGCGCATGAACATCCTATCCAAAGACACCTTGCATCCGATCTTGGTCGATACCATCCAGGCGGTAAACAAAGTCACCGACCGGGATTTTGAGAACAAGGGCAAAATCGTGCATTGGCTCATTACTCTGAACCAAATGCGTGCTGCCGAAGAATTGAGCCCAGAGCAAGCCAGAGAACTGCAGTTCGACCTCAATTCCGCCTACGAGGGCTTCAAGGCAACTCTGGAATGATTTCAAACCATCGACTTTCGGGCATTCCATCTCAAATCGCTTTGCATGAGACGGGTCGTTCGTCGCTCGTGCAAGTTCGCATATCGACCTGCATCTTTGACACATGCATTCTGTATGTGGTTGCTTGACGCAGTTCTGCCCAACTTCAGGAACTAGATCAAGATCGGGTCTAGATCGTCGGAACGAGGTTGTTTTGGCCCGTGCACCTTTGCATTAGAGAAATCTCCTGTGCATTGGCACATCTCGGCCGACTGTGCTGGTACTAGGTACTTGCGCCGCAGGCACCGCATGCACCGCACAACGAGACAGATCTAGTAGAGCCGGCCGCAATGGATCATAATGCAGATACACTTAATGCGGCAAAAGAACTACTCGGCCTTGGCGAATGCGATGAAGAGGCACTCGATGGTACGTACGCCGCCTCGCGATCAGTTGCAGCGCGGACTGTTCGGATTAGACGGATCGCTCGATAGCTGATCGACGACGCAGTGCTCGACCTGCCACAGCTCTACACAAAGCCGTCGGCCAGAATCCTCCTCACGACGCTCGCCGACCTCAGCTCCGAACCCGTGTCCTGGGAAGCGACGCCAAGGACCTGTACTCCTCATGGGTCTGGTACCTCCACGCCCTATCGCAAGAAGAAGAAAGTAAAGAGCGAAGGATTACCTGGCTACTTGACAAAAATCGTATCCTCACCTCTCGCCTGGATTGAGGATGATGTTGCAAAGGAGCGCATATGGGAAGCTGCATCGCAGAGACTTAGTGAGCGCAGTGGCAGAACCGCCATGGGTGCGATAGAGAGAACCTTCGTCATCCCGCTCCAACCACTCCAGGACCAGAGCACCGGGAGGCATTCGCCGAATGAAACAAATCCACATCTGCTCTGTCCCGATGCGTGCCTGGACCTGACTCTTCACGAACCCGCACTGACGGGTGATTGTCTGGGTCTAAAGACGTGGGCGTCGTCATATCTGCTTGCAAAACGTATGACGCTTTTGCGCACCTCACTTCCACCCCTACCGATAGAGGCAACGGTCCTAGAGCTTGGGTCTGGCACCGGACTAGTAGGTCTTGCTGCTGCTGCGATACTATCTCGTCATGTATTGCTCACGGACCTTCCTGATATTGTTCCAAATCTGGAACGCAATGCAGAAGCAAATGCTGGGTCGTTAAGCACGCACGGAGGACAGGTCACCTGCGCTGTCCTGGACTGGAATCTGCCTCAAAGCCTCCACCTCAACGACACCGACAACGATTATGCAGCACGAACCTTTCCCCTAATACTTGCAGCAGATCCTCTGTACAGCTCTGACCATCCTCGCTTGCTTGTGAACGCTGTTCGATATCACCTGAGCAGCGAGCGGAATGCAAGAGTCGTCGTCGAGCTGCCATTACGTGATGCCTATGCTAATGAACGCAATGACTTTCGCGCACGTATGAATGCAATAGGACTGCATATCGTCGATGAAGGTGAGGAGGTCGGTTACGATGACTGGTCGTCGAATGACGACGAGCCACTGGAGGTTCGCTGCTGGTGGACTGTATGGGCCTGGCGGTGACAATGGTAGGCTTGCGGGTTGTGTTCACAGCGACTTGACGAGCAACAATCGTGTCGTCGCAAAGCATGTTGAAGCACAAGATCTTGCTTGCTATTCATCGCAAGGACGATATCGCATCGCAGGTAGGCAAACAAAAGATCTCATTCGCCGTGTTTCATGACAACTGCCTTCTCACGCTATGCTCTTGAATGTATTTCCTTGTTCCAATGCCTGGCTCCTCAGCGACCTCCAGAACATGGGACATTCCGCATCAACAGTGAAAGAAGATACGGGCGAGCAAGCAGCCGTTGAGCAAACTTGTCCTCCTGCTCACAAACAAATTCTCACGATTGCGGAAAATGGTGAACTGGGTTTGTGCAGTGTTTCCATCACAGAAGACTTGTCTGAGGACGCGCTTGAATATCCTTCGGCAAGGACACATGCGGTCCTGGTTCGAAGACGATTGTGGCTTCCTCGCGAATGTGATCATGGAGAGGCATCGACACATCGGCGCGACAGTCGTCGATGAGGAAGTAGGAGATCTGTCGCAAGGATTCGAGCAGAGCGATGGATGTGAGGCTGGTACTTGTTTACCGGTTGGACGTTCAATCGACGGTGCTTGGAGAGTGAAGGAGCAATGTGCGGGTTCTTGCGACGGTGGGGGACTTCATCTATTACACGTGAGCGGCACGAGGGATTATGAGTCTCGCGGTGGCTCTGATCAACGTGGCAACGAGAGTCGTGCGACGAGCTCTACCGACTCCCACGGTCATGTCAATGGAGGAAGGAGCGAGCGGCACTTCAGCAATCACATGGGGCACCCATCAGTCGCATGCGTCAAGACATGTCAAATTGCGACGGGCAATTTTCAGCATAACCATCGGTCAACTTCGTGCAATTCCCTTCCGGACATCTTGTACACGGGCAATGGCGACAGTTACTACGATGATGAATATGAAATACCGGTTCCTGCATCTTCACAGAGTCACGACAATGCTCACGAATTCAAATTAATTGCTGATGAACGGGTACCTGCGTGGCAAAAGAGTCAGGTTGTAACTGCCGAAGCTGAGGGTGCCAGAATGATTGAAGAACGGGTTCCTGCAGCAAGGAGTTGGGATATGACTCGTTGTACTGGGAACCTCACAACTTCATGTCTCTCGAAAGGGCAGAGTGATTCTTTTGATTCTTTGAAAATCGGGGATGGTGCAAGTGTTGAAAGAGGAAGAAGGAGGAGAAAATGGCATGTGCATGGTGGTGGTGAATGCGAAAGAATTGGGAGAGATCAGGAGGACAAGGAGCAAATCTTGGCGGACTTCGCGAGGTTCGAATGGCCCTCGCAAGAGAGAGATAAGGGCGTCCATGAGTGTCCAAGTCTTGTCGCTTCGAATGCGAGTATGTTGTCTGCTTGCTCAGCATCAACGGATGCAGCGTCTCTGCAATGCTTCCTGGCTGACCTCCACCTCGATCACGACGAAGACGAGACTTCGACTACTGAACGAGACGCTCGAGCCCTTAGAGACACAATCGCGAAGCTCAAAGCATCTAGAGCGGGCATGCAGTCTCTCGATCCTGGCCTCTTGCAACATTTGCGTAGTGCTCACTCATCATGGCCACGATCATCATCGCAGCTGGAACTTCCCACTCGCGAAGCACAACACAAAACTCCCGAGGAGGTTTCCGGAACCAGAGAAGCTACAGGTGAGTGCCGATCCATGGCCGAGGCACTGGAAACGAGGCCAACGCGAGTGAGAACTCAAGCGGTTGCAGAACCGAGTGCTGATGAAATTATTGATGCACTCGACGATGCTTTTCAGCCCTTAATCTTGCGACGCACATCAAAAGCTCCAAGCGTGTCAGATTCCGAGGAGGCCAAGGCACCTCAATGCTTTTCTGAAGGCCCTATCAGCGTAGGGAGAAAGTGAACGTGGTATCTCACGTATTCTTCTGCGACCTTGATGTCAATTGTGGCTGGAAGGCACCGAACCTTTGAGCTAGTTGTTCATGGCAGGTGAGCATGATCGATGACCCCAATTTTCTTTGCTGGTGTGTTTCGAGGCACCTCATGGCAACATGCCTCAGTATCGTTCCGTGCGTTCTCGTCATTGTGGCAGAATGTCAGCACATTCGTTTGCTGATTTGGATGACATCGACCAATGCTCGAATTGGTCAACGCAGCGCTGCAAAGTGAAGTTGAAATTGAACCCTTACAAAAGCCCCAAGTGGAAGACTTTGGTACTGGCAAAGTATGAACCCGGTCCGCGAAATAGTGTCTCGGCATTTGAGCGCTGACCACATCGGGCCAGCGGCTCTCGATTGCGTTCACCGCCCTTGTGGTAGCGGCCCCGGCAGGGCCGCCTCGACGTTTGGTTGACGGCTGTGCTCATAAGCGCGAAGTGCGGAGCCGTGGCAGAGGACGAAGCGCGGCCGCGATCACAAGAGCTTGAAGCTCTACCAAGATGACACACATAAGGGAGAACTGTGGGGATTGGCCGGGCTGATCATAGCGTCTCCTGGCCACCATTGCGACTGCTTATGTCTCAGATAGTGATGTTACTAAATGCTGCCCTGGACAATTTGCTCAACGATTTCAGCCCGCCAAACGGATGAGAGACCAGGAAGGTGAAGACGACCGATTGCAGCTTGCAGTAGTAGGGACCTTCTCGTCACAGGCGTGGTGAGGCTTGCTGCGGCCAGTTGCATCGTCTTGCTTGGCGAAAGGATTCATTACCTCGCCAAATTTAAATTTTTGAAAATGTGGATTTGAATTGCGTTGCCAAGACCTTGAATGCCGAAGGCTCCGATCGTACCGGAGCCAATTCCAACCGCTAGTCGTCCCCGCAGCGAGGTACGAGCGGAGGTGCTTTTTGTTCGAAGAGGAGTCGTTGATCACTCATCATCGTTCGACAGGGCGTGCCACAATGTGGTTGTGCTGTTGATGTCACACATGTTGCTGCGAGCATGTGACATGTGGTTGTGATGAGCAGTCACATCACAACAGTTTTGTGACATTGATTCCTTTGCGCGCGTTAGGGCTGGAAAATGCTTGTGCTCTGTGATCATTAAAAGACAACCACATCGTGGCGCGTCTTGCACAACCGAGAGCCGAACGCGAAGGCACTCGCAATGAACGGCTAGAGGTGGCATGTGTCTTGCTGTCAAAGCTGTGTCCGTCTTCCGTCGCCTGCGACCACTACCTCCAAAGTTATCCGCTCTTTGCTCATTGACGGGACCCATGGCCCCTCCCGTCGGGCGACATTGTCTCACTAGGTGAAGTAGATTGAAATCACATGGCGGAGTGCTGCCGTAGCTTTTACGCTCTCAGCATTAGCGGAACCCAAAGCGCTTTTGGCCAGTGCAAAGCGCGGCACGAGCCCGCTCGCTGTGGACTGCCTTGGGATGTTGCAAGATCGCTGAGAACTGCCATTTGGAAGAGGATCTCCTTCTTGGCTCGCGCGGTAGGGCTATGGCCGCCAAAGCTCAGATGGCAAAGATCTGCCCGGATGAAAGCATCACTGCCCGGGGTTTATTCCGAAGTAATAGACCGGACTTCCCCTTTCGTCAATCTCGCCCGGTCGCTCCCCTCTCCAGTCGACGGCATTCAAGCGTGGTGTTGCAAGTGAGTGGGTTTCAATCCTGATGGTGCTGATGGTAAGGCACAATTTGCCATTGCGTATTCTCAACAGTCCAAGGATCAGCTCGGCGGCTCGTAGTGTCCAACGCGCCTTGAGACCAAAGGTCCTATGGACGAGACCACGTTATTAGCTGCATGCAATGCGCAGCCACTCTGACCCGCGCCAGCATCGCTCATGTCTGAGCAGGCCAATGGCTCCGTGTACGCAGGGATCACTTCACAAGCTGATACATGAGGTGAAGAAACCGGTTGATGAGATCGTGGAATTCCAAGAACCAGGAAAAGTGAAGTGAGTATCACGGATCCGGGTTGCCCAAGGATGCACCACCTGGCCCGAAGAATCGGCAGCATGCCGGAACTTGAAAATCATCCAAAATAGTTCAAGAACTGTTTCAACTGGCATTCTCCACACGCAAGCCTGGCGCAAATCTGGGACAGTCGACCTCGAAACTAGAATCGGCGCCGTCTTCATTCTGTCGCCATAGCACATTAGGGTCATCCACGCACATTCTTCGGCGATGTCGGAGATCTCTGGCGACAGGGGTTCGCTGTCTTAGCAGAAGGAAGTCAATGGAGGTGAGCGTGGCTAGCACACACCGCTGCACAACACAGCACAGCACATCATTCGTTCCATCCGCGAGATGGCTGCATACTTGCAGCTGAAGTTCGACCTGGTTGTTCACAGGGATTGAATCTTGGTCAAGAGTTCAGTGTCGCGACATCACGTGTAAATTGTCGTCATTCGAGCACCTCACGTAGTGCTTACCCCTCTCGGTATAGAGGCCGTTGACCTCTCTGCCCTGGCAGCAGAGTACCGCGAGATACCAGACATGGAGATTCTTCTACTAGGTGCAATTGTGTTCATGAGTGTGATAAAGGCTACCACTCTGGCAGCAGTGATCGCATACTCTCTCGTCACCTAGTCCTGGGTTCTGAGCGTTCCGCGTTGTTTATTGCCTCCTGCGACAGAGTTCCGTTCACGCGAGTCATCGAGACTGCCGAAGACGATACCAAGACTCCTACATCACATCACACCGCGATAGCGAAAGAGATGGCTTTCAAGGAGATACCTATACTGGACCTGTCTGAGGCGAGGTATGAGGAGACGAAGCCTGCCTTCCTCAGACAGCTCCGCGATGCCCTGCTCAATGTGGGATTTCTCTATATCAAGAATACTGGGATTGATCAGGAAACACTAGACCGAGTATCTGAGCAAGGCATCAAGTTCTTCGAGCTGCCGGAAGACGACAAGCTCGCTATTGAGATGAAGAACGAGCCGAGCTTCTTGGGATACTCCCGTGTATGTTTCACATCCCTTGCTAGGTCAAAGGCAATGTGCTGATGGCAGAACATGTAGCTCGGAAATGAAATCACAGCCTTCAAGGCAGACTGGCGAGAGCAGCTTGATCTGGGCACTCCTCATGCGCTGCGTACCGAACAAGATCCCTTGTATTACCATCTCTTCGGTCCCAATCAATGGCCGAACGAGAAAGCCTTGCCAGATTTCAGACCAGTGTTCGAAGATTACATGCAACGCATGAGTGATATTTCGATCTTCTTCACATCCCTGATAGCTGAAGCTATTGAATTGCCAGCCAATGCTTTCGACGACTTTTTCGACAAGGGCCAGCAACACAAGTTGAAGATAGTCAAGTATCCTGACAATGGCAGTGGCGTTGGACAGGGTGTAGGACCGCACAAAGATTCTATGTTGACCTCATATCTCCTTCAAGCTTCGAATCACAAAGGTCTACAGGCCCAGAATACACAAGGTGAATGGATTGACTGTAAGCAAGCATCCCAAGACCAAGCTATGCTCCCCACATAAGGGGTCCAGACCGCAGGGCTGACCTTCTGTACTAGGTCCACCCATCAAAGGCACTTTAGTTGTCGCAATCGGTCAAGGCCTGGAAGCGTTGACTGGAGGTGTTTGTGCAAGCACAACCCATCGCGTGTTATCACCCGCAGCTGGATCTGGTGCGCGATTTTCCATTCCCTTCTTTCAAGGTGTATCCTACGATGCGAAGTTTGAGTCAATGGATGTTCCCGATCATGTGCGAGCTCTGCGCAAAGAGATTCTAGAAGAGCAAAATGGTCGCCGAGATGATGTGGAGTTCACTTTCGTAAAAGGAAGGTGGAACCATTTGGGAGAAGCGACTCTGATGAACCGAATAAAGTCGCATCAGGATGTGGGTGAGAGGTGGTACCCGGAATTGTTGAAGCAATTGCGTGAGCAGCATGCCAAAGAAGCTGCCGATAAGGAGCGGCAGCTCGCTACCGTACCAGACAAGACAAATGTACCAAGCGGCGCACGTGCGATAGAAGCGCATTAAGAGAAAGACACTTGACCAATTGGGGCACTATCATTGACGGCACAGATCCGATAAATCTATTTGACATTTTGAGTCTTGCTCCGCAGCAGCACATTCCGTTTTGCAGCCAGCTTTGTGAGATATGGATGAGAAGGTTGATGGTATTGAGACGGCGTCTTTTCTCAGGATGCCCGAATTCGGAGCACTTTCCGGAATTTCCATAACCTCTCCAGCCCCCAAACACACCATGATGTGGCGCCTGCCGGTGTTTGCTAGGCTTCCAATACGGCTCAGAGAAACTTCGCAGTGTGTCCGTCGAACTTTGCAAGATAGAGTTGGGCTATACGAAGTGAACGTGAGAAAGAGAACTGAGCGATCGCAATAGCAATGGTGACTTGATCTAGTAAAATTAGATAGTACATAGTGCATAGCAATAGTCAAAATATCATCTGATTAACCCCGCCTGTGGAAGCTGGTACTGTCTCAGTTTCATGCCGTCTTGATGTCAACGCCGCAACAACCTATTAATGCGCAACACAGTACAAAAGGAGATAGTCGTACAAGAGAGAATACCGCCGTCTGTCGTGCTTTGAATAATTCGTCATCGTAATGAGCAAGCGAATGCTCTTCGTAGAGTCGCAGGGCGAGCTGCCAAAAGGAAGTCCAGTAGAGGGCATTCCACATGTTGGCAGAGGCGTAGGTCAGCTTGGCAGCAGTGTGGAGAAATGCACCAGCGTCCAAGATAAAGTTCGACGGATAGACTTTCAGCGCCTGACCACTGCAGATCCCGGCGGAAACGCTAAACGCGGAAGATGTTCGGGGCCTACAGTCCGGGCCCGCGTGTCGCTTCACTCGACCGTACAGGGCAGACCTAGTCCTGATAGAGTTCGACATCGCAGCTCGCACTGCGGACTATCACGATCGTCGTCGCCGCTGGGCTGCTTCTGTTTCGTCGTTGTGACAACCTGGCTGTTCGGAGAGGCTGCGTCCTGCGCGGGGGACTGCACGCTGTGCAGACATTGGGACAGTGTTACGAGCCAGGTGAAAATGCTGTGTGCAATCCTGACGCTGCAAGCTAATACGCCAATGTGACTTGAGCAGTCCATATCCGGATGGACCGTGCCCATGCTTCCTTAGCGGAGCATTGAGATGCGCGTTCCATTGTAAGATTGCATCAATCATGGCATCGCTTAGGTCGACAGCGCGGGAGAGGTCGTTTGGCTACTAAATGTTCGGCAAGTAGATGTCCGCTTTGGTTGGGCACTGGATGCCAGCATGATGCCCGTTGGACCCTCCTGCAGGGTTAAGGTGACAGCGGGGCCTAGGCTGTTGGATAGTGACTGAGCGAGTAGGAGCGGCTGGCATTTTCGTCACGGTATTGCATTGGAGGAGCTGCTTGGCCGGGACCGTAGTTCTGTTCGCTGCCACTTGGGTGAAATGAGGGATTGGGAAGCGGTGGAGGCTGCATCTGTCCGTGCGGAGAAGTATACTCTGTCGCGCTTGCTGGAACCTGCAGCGGCGACACTTGGAATGACGCTGGCTGCTGAAAGCTCGGCTGTGCATATGTGCTTGGGCTCGTGGACACAGACAAACTGGGAAATTCACTCTGCGGGGTCAGACCTGTTTGGTACGTTGACGGCTGAGGCGCTGCAGAAGCACCGTACGGCTGAACCGCCGAAGGCTGGTAGTTTGGTTGCTGGTGCGCCGGTGCAGTCTCATACTGTGGGCGTTGCTGATCCTGGCTGACATACTGGTATGATGATGGGTTTGCATACTCCCCGTGGTGGTATGGTGCGCCGTTCTGGGTCTGCAGAGGGTCCTGTATGCTTCCTCCTGGGGTTTGTAGGCTCTGAGCACTATCGTGCGATCTCCATGTGGTCATGTTGGGCGCATTGGCAACTGCAGCGGCGCTAGGAAGGCCCATTGCAGTACCGACAAATCCGGCTTGATGTTGCCACGACCCGTGTCGCGATCCTGACGATTGTGTAGTTACGGAATGATTGCTGGGTGTTGAAGTCGACCCAGGTCTAGGTATACTGGAACCGGAAGCTGTTCCTGGGGACGTCGATGGCACTGAGAGCATGGTAGATTCTGATGAGCGCTGGTCTATCGTACTCTATCAGATGCCTGCATCGATGTTATGGTGGTTGTTTACTTACTGTCTGCCATAAGGTTCATGTTGAAGCCTGCTTCGTTGAGCTTACTTCGAAGGTAAGCATTTTCATCCTCGAGCTCGCGATTCCTTTGTTGTGTTGCATGGACGATCTTCTCGCTTTGCTCCTGGCTTCCTCGTAGGTCATTGACAGTCCTCTCGAGGTGATCGATATGGTCTTTGGTCCGTTGCCGGATCGCTCGCTGGGCTTCCCTGTCATTGGCACGTTTCCGTTCGAGCTGAGCCGCAGATAGAGTCGTTACACTGCGTGTGCCTGCGCGAGATGCTCGCTTCTTTCCGGAGCTGGTGGAAGATTTCCTGGTCTCTGATCCGGGAGAAACATAGCCTTGCGATGGTGCGCGATCCAGCGACGGTTGCGAAGACGCCGTGTCAGGATTCATTGGTAACCATGGGAGATGGTCGTTGAAATGGTGCCAGGAAGGAGTTGGGGGAAGAACGCACGTCATGTGGAGAGCTGGGAGGTGATGAACCAGGGAGATTTAGTGACTAGTGGCCGTAGTCGTATGCAGAAAGTTGAGGCCTGAGATGTGTTCGCCGTCCAGTGAATCCGGCGAAGTGTGCTATGGTATGTTGTGTTTGGTGGTGACCAAAGAGAGGGCTATGCTAGGTGGTATGAGGAGCTATATGGACGACTCATCAGTGTGTCCCGAGCTCTAGTGGAAAGCATTGGCAGCAACCTCTGTTTCATAAAAGGACGCAATATGAACGAGCGGAAGCGCGAGACGTTGATGCTAATAACTCCTAGCTGCGACCATAGTGCGCAATGACCTTCGGCAGAGACCGGCGAATTGCACGATGCGGTCACAGACAAGCGCAAGCTCGATGCCTGATGCAGGCTCGTGCAAGCCAAAGTGCAGTAGGAGCCTGACAGTGACGAGGGTTGCGGTTCCTGCAGCATATCATGGTGGTTGGCACTACGATGACCTATGGCACGGCATGCGGCGCGCATCCAGCCGACGGCCGATTGAAGGTGCAGCTCGATGTTTGGCCGAATGCCTGGCAATTTTGATCGTCAGCTACAAGCCCTGACCGCGTTAGTGGCGCACCATGCGGACAAGGCCCTTCGATGCAGGCGTTGCATCATGAGGGACGGATAGGGTATTTTTGCCGTGGGGCCCGAAGTTTCAATGAACCGAGGTCTGGGCACCGGCTAGGCGTAACCCCAATTTCCGTTCCCTCGAGAACTTAGTTCTGTACGCCTACGCCCTCTATAGGCCTTAGGTAGTACTATATAGTAGTTATTTATTATTATTACTTCTACTACTCTATTTTATTAATATATTATTACCTATATCGCTATTATATCGCCGCTAGCGGCGTTATAGTTATTATAGTCGGACTAAGAAATAGTAGCCGAATTAGGTATATAGCTAGATACTAAGACTCTTCTTAGCGTTTCTTTAGTAAAGATAAAAAACTAGATAACTTATTAGTATCTTCTATATAGATAATATACGCTAATTTATATATATATAGATAACGAGCTAGTATATCTTCCGACGCTCTAGTACCCTCTAATCGACTAGACTTCTTATAGATATCTAAGGAGTAGTACTATAGATAGACTTATAAATAGAAGTTAATCTAACTAGTAAAGGCCTTCTAGAATAAAGAAGCCTATAAAGAAGAAGATATAAAGGTACGAAGGTATTATAAAGACGATTTATATAGATAAGAGCTTATAAGAGGCCTTACTATACTAGTAGTAATAGATCTAGCGCCTCTAGCTACTAGTTTATTACTTCTAGAAGGTCCTTTAGAAGATAAGATATCTATAAAATACGAGCCTCTTATAGAGTCGTTATTATATATCGACCCTAAATATATTAAGGAGATCTATACTAGCTCCTTTAATCCTTCTAATCTTATTAGGTTTACGAGCTCTCCTCTCTCTATTAATAGCGACGATAATAAGGATAAGCTAATAAAGAAGAAGGCCGACTTCTTAGCTATTATATAGGCTAAAGCCTTTAATATCTATAGCCGCTTATTACTAGTATTCTATAGTACTAACCTAGAGCTCGTAGACGCCTTTATAAAGTTTTAAAGTAAGGTTCTTAGTCTTATAGTCTAAGGCTATTACTAGAGAGATATTATACGCCTATTCGTACTTAAAGTATATACTAAGGCTAAGAACCTAGGCGTCTCGAAGCCTAAATTATAGGCTCTTAACTTCGAGTATCTCTCTAAGAATATCTATAGTACCGCTTAAAGATATAGCTTTTAGGCTAGCTATAAGAAGGAATAGAAGCCTAAGTATATATATAGTAGCTCTAATTAAAGCTATTTCTTTCGTAGTATCTACTAGTAGCGTAATAATATCTATATTACCTTTAATAAGGGTAAGTATACTACGAGAAGCTATCGCTATAGCTATAGATATAATAACTACTATAGCGACTTATATAGAGCTAATAAGTATAATAAGAAGCCTTTATAATAGTATAAGGCCTAACGTCGCCCTACCGTTTAGAATCTATAGTCTAGCTAAGCTTACCTTCTTACTATTACTATTAAAGATATATACTTAGTAATAGCTATTACGATAATATCTATAGTAGCGGCTATATATAGATATAGAAGGTATCCTTTCTAATAGCGCTTCGATTAGATATAAGAATATTATAGCGCCTCGCCTATCTCGTAACTATAGTTCTTTAATACTTAATCTAGTAGTTATATAGATAATAGTCGATAACGATATTACTCTATAGTAGATTACTCGAGTACTACTAGCGTAACTATACTTAATAACGTCCTCGCTACTAGATCTCGTACTAAAGTATAATAGCGGTTTCCGCTATATCTATAACCTATCCTATCTATAGGATTACTTAGTTAACGATAATATTCTAAAGCAATATAGAGCTATTATCTATATCTCCTTCGAAGATATAATCGACTAGATTCTAGTAGTAGATAAGAGTACGATTATTATTAAACGCGATATTAAAGATATCTTCTAGATCGTACTAGTTATATATACTAACTATTACCTCCTTATATTCGAGTAGAAGAGTAATTACTATACTAAGAACTACCTTCTATTTAGTCTTCGAATAGCGCCTATTATCTTTAATCTATTCGTAGAAGCCTTTTACTAGTTACTCGAGCGCTATACTATAGTATCTCTTAACTATTATCTCGACGACTTTATCTAGATCGTTACTAGTAATATATATAGATAACTCGTTATAAGAGTATAGACTTAATTAATATAAGAGCTTAGTATTCTATATAATACTAAGAAGAATATTAAGGGTATAACTATAGAGATACTTAATATTAAAATAGATACTATCTTAATAGTTATATAGCTTAAGTTAAAAGATAAATAAGACTACTTACTTTAGTAACTACTTAATATCCTTATTCGAGGCTCTTTAAACTATAAAGAAGTAGAGAGTCTCTATAGCTATCTATTATAGATAGCGAAGATTATTATCTTCGATAGAGCTTTTACTATTATACTCTTTATATTTACTTTAACTCTTTAGTATCGTTAGTATCTACTAATATATATACGATACGACCTTAAATAGTAGTATAAGGCTCTACTTACTAGTAATAGAGTAAGGCTTCTATAAGAACTAGCGCTTCGATAGATATACCTATTTACTAACGCTTCTAGCTTTAGTTTAAGTAGCTTCTAGTACGAAGGTAGAGATAACTCGTACGATAACGATTAGCGCTTAAATACTTCTAAGATTACGCCTTCTAACTTCTTCGCTCTACTATACTTTAAGAGCTAATATATTAATATTATAGAGGTTATAGCTATCTATCTATCCTTTAAGTAATAGAGTTATCTTTAGAGCGACGCGAGAGTTATTATTAACGTCGATAATACTATAGCGTACCTTAGCTTTATAAAAGAATATATCTATAGCGAAGCTAACTATCTATTATAAGATACTCTTCTAATCGCTATTAAATACGGCTTCTATATATAATCTCGATAGCTATCTAGTAGTAATAATACTCTTACTAACGCTCTATCGCGCTTTAATAATACTATAGTAGCTAATTTATATTCTTAGTAGACGATAACGATAACGACGAGATCGCTAACCTACCTATAGACTAGCTTATATATATAAACGCTACTTTCGCTAGATAAGCGCGACTTCTATAGTACTTACTAAAGCTATCTACGAGATTAGTCTATAGCTCTACTATCTACTAGTAGGAGCTCTATATCTTACTCTTTAGCTAGCCTAGTAAGGCTACCTTTCTACTATATATAGAGCTTTTTTATAGATATATAGAAGACCGAGCGCTATATCCTCTACTAGCCTTCTACTATAAGACGATTAAAAGCGAGTCTATTTAGTCTAACTTATTAGTATTATATATCTACTATATAGACGCTAATATTAGAGATACTACTATATTTAATAGGAACTATATTAAAGTATTAATATATAGTACTAAGTCGATTAATATAAGCTCTTAGAAGATATACCTTTCTATTAATCCTATTCTTCTAAATACTATTATCGTCGATCTATACTTACGTAATAACCTTAACTTTAATACTATAACGATTCTCGTATTCGTCGCCTTCCTTAGATTAGGAGAAATTATATATAATAATAAGGGCGTTAGTTTAAGAGCCTAGCTAATAGTATATATAATAAGGTCGGACGTAACGATAAGCGATAGTAGCGATTATATAGTCGTATAGCTTAAGTACTTAAAGGCGGACGTAGAATACTAAGGTATTAATATCTATATAGTAGCGATAGGTATATAGACTTATATAGTCTCTTATATAAGGGCTCTCTTCTATAGCTATATAGTACTAGTAACTATACTACTATTCTTAATAATAAGAGCTATAGATACTACTAGCTTTATAAGAGCTAATATAGTTACCTTCCCTAAGAATAGTATAAGATCGTATAGTATAGACGATAGCCTATTCTTAGGCTACTTATTACGTTATAGCGCTACTTAGTATACTATAGATAGCGGCCTTACTACCGCGGACGTTTAACTACTTAGAAGATAGAAGTCTAATATCTTTAAGCTATATTATATCTTATCTCTAGATATATTATATAGACTAAGTAGTCGCTTCTAGACTAGACGGCTCTTACTATTAGAACTAGGATCTAGAGCTACTAGACTAAGTTAAGTTAATTAAGATACTTTCTAGCGTTTAGTACTAGTAAAAGTAATTAATATAATAACGATAAGATATCTAGGTCTTAATCTATAGAGCTTATATTTCGAAAAGAGCTAGCGTATAAGCGTCTTTATATAATAATAGTTTTCTATCTCTACTATTTAGAGCGCTCTCTTTAGATATATAATAATAGTCTTTCTAGTAGAATACTAAGAGATATATATTCTATCTAATCCCTCTAAACTATATTATATCTTATTTACTTATCTCTATAGCCTTATAAAAGATATAGATAACTAAAGTCTATATACTAGCTAGACGTAACTCTAATTTCTATTTCCTTAAGAACTTAGTTCTATATATCTATACTCTCTATAGATCTTAGATAGTACTATATAGTAGTTATTTATCTATCCGTCTATATCCTTATATTATAGTTAGTTTAGTTATATTTAGTACTATATAGTTTACGTAAGCGAGGGGTATATAATAATAGTCTCTCTAGTAGAATACTAAGAGATACGTATCCTATCTAATCCTTCTAAACTACGCTATACCTTATTTACTTACTTCTACGGCCTTATAGAAGATATAGATACTATATTCTACGTAGTAGCGTTAACGGAGAGAGGTGAGGTCTAAGACTACGCTACGTCTAGTTCCGGATCGATAAGAACTCTGTACCTGGCGGCTGCGTAATGTACGACTCGATATCCGTGGCCATATCAGACGTAATAAGATGGCCTCGAGCTGCTGGTTACAGAACTTGCTGCCACTATCCTGGACTGTCCGACGCCTAGTCTCGTCTGCAACCTGGACCATGTATAGAACACCAAATTTCCCTGGTGCAGGGTTTCGGCGTAGTCCCGATCAACCTTGAGCCGTGGCGAAGATAATCCGGTCGAGGGAAAGGCGGCGAGGGCAGCTTTGCACTGGCATGGCTGCCACATCGGGAACAGCTCGCCCGCCCTCGATGCGATGATGGGTGGGCGGTGGTGCTAAGGTGTTAGCTGATGGGCAAACCCGCTGCCTGCACCGCATGAGCGCGATAGCCGTAGCCGTGTCTTGCAGCTGACAGAGAGAGTCGAAAGGTCGACATCAACACTAGCCTGCCAAGCCTGATTTCTCGTGCAAGCGCAACGGCCAATCATCGATCGACGCAAAGCCGCAAGTGGGCCCCGGATAACTCTTTCGCCCGTTCCCTCAGCGGTCGACCACCACTTATTACAATTTGCGTAGGGCTCGAGCACAACCACCGCCTCTCCTGCATGGCCGCCACATGGTTCATCCCAGAGTTTCAAAAGACACCACCAGTGCGCTCTGTGGACCGAAGACAGCCCTTCCATGGCCACAGATGTGCGCAGAGCCCGCTTTCCAGGCCTGTCCACACCTCTCAACCGGGCATTCGTGATAATGGCCAGAGCGCGCATGCCCACCATCTGATGCACGCCGTACGAACCTAGAATTCAATCCGACGGGATGCCGACTGCGCCCCGAGCTCAGAGTTCGCCAGGAACAGTGCTTGACCGGAAACGTTGAACCGAGCTCTGCCATCTCGATCCCAGCCTTCTGCTGTGACCGAAAGCTTAAGCAACCTGCAGCACCGCCCGTGACGCCGTGCTTGCGCTCTGGCTGTCGTCTTTGCCTCCACAATCTGGTTGTTCAGCATACTTTTATGCAGGTCATCGACTCATGAGCAGCCCTTCGGGCAGAGCCATTGCTGTTTCACGCTTGCGGATCAGCGACTTGCTCCCCATCACCTACCCAAAACATAGACTTGAAACAGCAGTCAACCATAGTCTTCTGGTCGTGCCCAATGTGGATGCATGAGGCACTCGTCACGTTCAACAACCACGGCCTCCAACACGCAGCAGCATACAGCAGCATACCTGCGGGCGGTGAGGGTCGACGCTAATGCTGAGGGCTCTGGGAAGGCCCGCGCGAGTGAGACCAGCTCGTGCCAGCAAGCCCCGATCGGCACTGTCCTTGTGCGTCAACATCGAGAGTTGCCCTTGTCGGTCAGCATCCCCAAGTCGAAGCTGTCAACGCTTCTGGCCAAGCAAAAGAGAGCACAATGAAGGTTCGCACTCTGCCCGTGTCCGCCCGCTCCTGCATTGCAGGACGATCGCGACTTTGGCTGCGGCCGCGAACTCTCGTCTCGATCATCTCTGCAACCATCATCATATTGCATGAGTCGGAAGTTTTGACAATGCTCATATTCTGTGCACGATGGTTGCAAAGCAGCGCCATTTGCAGTCTAACCACGGTCGACCCATTTGCCTGGCACCGCATTCATGCAGCAAACAACCAGGCGTATTCATAATATGGATCTTATTGCATACGCATGAACGACCTTCTTCATTTAACATTTGTCTCAACAGAAGTGTAAGTGTCTCATGATGCGGATGGTCCTGATCATTTGATCCAACCTAGTCACAGTGCACGATCCGATGATGCTGAAACCGCGCATGTCCAACCTCGTTATTAAGCAGCCGCGATATGGATCCGACCAACTCGGATCTTCGCGCTCTTTGCCGACGATCAACAGCTGGGCATCAAGATCAACCGAGTTTACCGTTAAGTGTTGTAAACAATGTTCCGACTTCACGTTCCGACGTTTCTATACCCAAGGTCCACATATACCCAAGACCTAGGTGATGGTAACGCAATGGATGGTTGAGCTCGCCACCAAATTGCGTGAAGATGAGAAATAAACGCTCCTGCTGTTGTTCCAATTCTAGCATATAGCAGACGCGGCCGGCCCACACCCGTTGGGCCTGATTGCAGGATCGCGTGACTGAGACAAAGTCACGCCCTGGCTACAACCAAGTGAGGAAGGTAGCCGGTCTCGGCCAGTCTGGTTCATGCATCGCAAGCCTGAGGACATGAGCATGCTTCGCCAAATGCCCGCATTACCAACTCTATCGTCCAATGCCTCTCGAGCTCATGGATGTGGTCGACGGATACTGCGCATCTTGCTGGGATGTAAGAGAGTCTGCGTGAATGCTGCCAACCAGAGTTGCCATCTGACCTGATTGACTTCCATTAAACTCCTCTACATTCTTGCATCACTGATGCTTGGCCTGGTCGAAGAGCTATGGAAGTATGAAACGAGCGACTTGCAGTCGGACGAAACCCGGCTGTCCCATCCCTGCGACCACCAGATCGATGCGCGGTGGTCGATGCAGACGCATACCGGACGCCACGAAAGGCAATAGTACGTGCAGTAGGATCACGGCGGCCGGGCCAGCAGTCATTTCAACCACATCATGCGGCCTCGCCGTGGGTTAACGATGTGAACACCTCGCTAATGACACGCGCACTCTTCTTTGGCATCCTACGCTGACCATTCTTGTAATCAACGAAGGTTACTCCGAATCTTGTCTCGTATCCTGGGCATAACACGTCGGTAAAATTATCTCACGCGAAAAGGACGAATGACGTTTGCCTACTCACCTTCAGACCACTCGAAGTTGCTAGTGTATCGCGAATCAGATATTCCGATGCTTTGAAACAGGGATGTGGGTCATACTTACTCCATCAGACTCCAAGCCATATAGCCTTGAGCGGCAGATCTGTCAGCTGAGCTCTGTGGTTGTCGCTGTGGTTGTTGTCGATCATACGACCAGATGCAGGAACAAGAGTCGAACTTACCTCTGACATCAACTTTGTCGATCGTATAGGCCTCTGCGAGGGCGTTGATGTAAGTGCGGAAATACTCTGCCCGAAATTCATCCTCGAGAAGCTGCTCCACGGGCAAGTCGTTCTCTCCCTTCAAGGAGGTGCCATTTTCTGTCACGTAAATGATCGGTCTTCCATACCGATCAGAGATCCAGTTCATCAGTCTGCGAAAGCCGCTTGGGTACGGTCGAAGCCATACAGACTGAGTTTCCGGCCCGATGCTGTCCCCGGCTTTATTGGTCTTGAAGACTTCGAGGTTGCCGTTAAAGTTCTCCGCACTGGGAGTATCCCTGTCGCAGTTCCGCACGAAGTCTGCAGTGTAGTGGTTCCTGGCGAATATCAGTCGCAGCACTCAACGGTTGGATCTCGGATTTTCCGCTGAGATGACTATAGCAGCTTCAAACAAGCTGGGAAAATCTTACATCCCGTAGAAGTCATTAGAGCCTAGCACAAGCGCCTTCTCCTCCGCGGTGAATTCTGGCAAGCGCGAACCAAGTTGCTTTCGCATACCTGGCGAGAAGAGTCAGTTGACAGCATTGAAGCTGGTTGTCTCTCTTTAGTGTGGCATACTCGCAGGGTAATCGCCGTGGTAGACGGGGTCGGCAAACCATCCTATTGAGAATTCGAGCTTCCTCTCGCAAGCTTCCACGTCCGCCGAGTCAGCTGGATCCCATGGTTCAACCCAGTCGCCATTGAGTGTGATCTGGGAAGCATTCAGCGAAGTTGTCTTCGAACAGGTCTGGCTATCGTTCGTACTCCAATCATCCCGGACTGCGTCGGCTTGAATTCCTCCCTGTACGCCTTCACAGCAGCGCCATGCGCGATTAGGATATTGTGTCCAACTTGCCAGGGTTCTGTGCTGCTGTCTCCCACGCTACTTATCTTACGATCACTCGTGTGACCTGGCGCGAAGTATCCAGTGCTGTATCCCAGGATTGCGCTGCACCAGGGCTCATTGTAGGTGATCCAGAACTTGACCTTCTCACCAAGAGTCTCGAACATCAGGCGGGCGTAGCTTACAAAATCTAGAACGTACTCGTCCTTGTTCAGGAAGCCACCGTACCGATCGTAGAGAGCCTGTGGAAGATCCCAATGGAACAGAGTCACCATAGGTTCGATATCATTAGCTACTAGCTCCTCAACCAGATCTTTGTAGTAGCGGAGCCCTGCTTCGTTGATGGGATCGTTCCGTCCACCTTGGGGTATCACCCTTGACCACGAGATGCTGAATCGATATGCCTTGGCTCCGAGCTGCTTGAGAAGTGCGACATCTTCCTTGTAGCGATGATACGAGTCGCATGCCACGTCTCCATTCGAACCACCAGCAATCTTGCCTGGCTGTTGACAGAACACATCCCATATGCTGTCGCCTCTCCCATCCTCGTGGGCGCCGCCTTCGATTTGGTAGCTTTGGTCAAAAGGTCAGTATGTGACAAGTGACGCGATGAATTGACGCGTTGTCAAACATGCTTTCCGCCCCTGCGAACTGGCACTCTCTTGCCTTTCCGCTTTCTCATTCTCATCACTCACCTTGCCGTTGCATAGCCCCACAGAAAGTCTTTAGGTAGGCGCAAAGAAGCCATGGCAGCACGATCTGAGTAAAGAAGATGCTCCGAGAAGACTCGTTGTGAAGCAGCAACGGCTAATATACTGCTTGCGAAGCCAACACGCCCATGTCGCTTCAGGAACGGAGCACGCGGAGAAGCTACAGAGGAGACGTGAAGTGCATTTAAGCAGCGCGGCAAGATATATTGACCCGACGCGACATGGGTATGGATCGGTACCACAGAAATCTGTCGCACATTGGTTCGCAGCACTGCGAAATACCGGCAGGCCCAGGAAGTACGACATTGCTTCCACGGCTGGAAGGGCCGGAACCCGATTTCTGTGCGTGAGAAGTCAGGCGCCACAACAATATCGAGAGACGACCTGAGTGGTGGAGTGAATGCAGACACCTCGGATAGGAGTTGACGCAGAAAAACATGACCGAGAGCTACTGAAGAAGTAGAAAGTGCAAGACGTGTGCGTTCCTGCCGTTGTTGACGAGGCTGGCAGCAAAACAACATTTCTTTCGGCCATCATCTGAACCAGGGCCGACACCAAGAACATAGAGCGGAGGTCCTGATTAGGAAGTCCGCCTCCGCTTTATCTGGCCTTCAAATGCCGACGAATCCAAGCTCCCTTCACCACCATTGCAAAGCTGTTGACCACATTTGTACCACGGCGGCCGCCGCCATTGACATGGGTGACAGTAGATCTGCTCCGCTCTCTGAGCAGCAGTCAAAAGGTATGCCGTGCCTGCTCTTTCTGCTGAGCTACAGCAGAACACCTGTTTGTTATCAATTTCTCCTCTCTTCACATGGCTTCCACACTATGGGCGACGGCACGAGGCAGTCGGAAAGGACTTCAGTCCTGGCAGCAAGCATGTGCACAGAAGACTCGGACGGCCGCTACGGCGTCAGCACAGAAACGTGAAGGTGACATCTCAGATGCATTCGCCAGCCTGTCTGGTATCGAGTTCAAGCCACTGGATCCACGCTTCGCAGAGCTCAAGTCGAGACTCATAGCAGGACACGAAGAAGAACTGTACGAGTCCTGGAATCGACTCCTTGCCTCACTAAGGGAGGAGATACCTTTAATCGCAGAGAAAGGCCCTCGGATTGTGCCGGAAATTGACTTTAACGACATTGATCATGCAAGCGACGAGTTCCGGGCAGAGCACAGGAAACGAGGCGTTGCCGTCATTCGAAATGTCATTCCGGAACAGGAGGCTTTGGCTCTGAAGAAGGAGCTCAGAGAGTACATTGAAGCGAATCCTCACACAAAGGCCTTTCCACCAGAAAATCCACAAGTCTACGAACTTTACTGGTCTCCATCTCAGATTAAGGCACGCTCACATCCTAATCTGATCAAGGCACAAAGATTCCTTATGGAGTTCTGGCACTCCAAGGATCCCAATGCTCCTATCTCGTCTAGCCACCCTATGATCTATGCGGATCGTCTTCGCATGCGGTTGCCTGGGGATGCAAAGTTTGCTCTAGGACCTCACGTGGACGGCGGCTCATGCGAGCGCTGGGAGGACAACGGCTATGGTCGTGGTCATGTGTATGACAAGATCTTCGAAGGCAAATGGGAAGAATATGACCCTTGGGAATCTAGCTGCCGTCTTCCGGTTGTGTCAGATCTCTATCAGGGAGTCGGTGCATGTAGCATGTTCCGCATGTTTCAAGGCTGGCTTTCAATGAGCTCGACAGGTCCCTTTGAAGGCACATTGCTTGTCAACCCACTTCTCAGCAGAGCGACAGCTTACTATTTGCTACGACCATTCTTCTCGCCTAAGAAGCCAGCTCGAGATCCGACCGCGGAGACTCATGAGGAGGCCTTTCTATCACCAACAAACTGGACACTGAGCAAAGACCAAGATTCGTGGCTTCAAGGGGCTACACCAGGTCATGGTCAAGAGCTTCGCGCTCAGCTGCATCCACATCTGAATTTGCCTAGCTCAATGGTTCACGTACCAAGGGTTAATCCAGGAGACTATGTGAGCTGGCATTGCGACACCATACACGCGGTAGATCAAGTCCACGCAGGAAAGTCTGACTCTAGCGTCTTATACATTCCAGCGTGTCCGTTGACAGTATCGAATGCTGAATTCGCAGCTCGTCAACGAGAGGCATTCCTTGCCGGCTATCCTTGTCCAGACTTTGGTGGCGGCAAAGGCGAAAGTGAGCACATTGGTCGCCCAGGTGTCGAGGAAGTGAGGAAGGTCAATCCTGTGGAAGGAATGCGAGCTTTTGGACTCAAAGAATGGGACAGCTCGGAGCCTGGGTTGACCCAGGGGCAGATGGAGGTGATGGCCGAAGCGAACAAGAAGCTCGGCTTTGCGTGATGATTCTGTTTTGCTGTTAGCTAGCCCATCATATCCCAGATAATGACCAATCTTAGCATGATTGAAAATGTGTCGCCTGTTCCTGAGAGTAGAAAGACTCATGGCTTGACAATGGCCTGAGCATGGTATCCTGGCTTCTTGGCCGTCGTCACAGCCAATGGCTTCACACTTCTCGCAGCAGCTCGAACCTTCTCCTGCACCTGCTCGACCACGCGTTTCATACAGCTCGGACTCTCGTCAACAAACAATAGAACAGTCCCTCACATTGGGCTGAAAAGACTCAGTAGTCGAATCCAAAAGCGCAAGTACTCTACCGCAATAATATGGCGGATCTCAATCATCTCGTAGGCGCTTGCGCGTGCGAGAGAAACTACTACAACATCACATTTCCTTCAGAATCTGCTTCATTGGCACAGGTCTTCTTTGACAACAGTAGCTCCAGTCGTAAGTATCAGTGAGACCGGGGGGAAGAATGCTATGCTGAAAAGTCTTTCCAGGTCGCGCTACAGCAGCGCCAGTGACAGCTTGGTTGCGTGTACCTCTCGACTGGTACAGCAGCGCAACCTTTGCACAATTTCCAGACGAAAGCCATGCCTCGATCAAGCGAACATTCCACACTCCAGCCTCGAGTCGACTTCTCCCACCAATGCGAAGACAGTTTTGCGGCTACTGCGGCACAACACTCACAGCATACAACGAGGCACAGCAAGCTCAAGGATATGGCGGCCGAGACAGTACACTAGATGTGACCTTGTCCTCGCTTCTTAACGAGAGCTTGGACAGGTTGGAGAGCTTGAGGATCCTGCCAGACAGTGATTCAGATGAGGATTCAGTACGCAGCCCCACGGAAGGCCTTGTGAGAGGAGGCACTATCGACAACGAAGACCACATACCTACGAATGAAGAAAACCCTGGAGGAGTTGACGCGCCTTCAGGAGCCACGACTGTGCCAGTGAGAACATCGCAGCAACGCGCAGCAGCACCCCACCGAATGCACAGCCGCGGTGTGCCGTACTTTGAAGAGATGATTGAACACAGTCGGCTTGGCAGAATCAAGCGGCAACGCGGCGGACATACATCAAGAGACGGCACATCCAGTGTGCAGTGGGAGATAGTCGAAATAGGAGGAGAAGAGCCTACTTCGAATGCGACCGCAACCGAGCCGAGCGGCAGTAAGAGGCAGAGGCTCGACATCTAGCTGTCGTACATAAGAGCATAGCATGATGGAGTGTGTCGGAACGCCAAGAGAAGGTTCCGTGAAAACGATGAAGCATGGCATAATGAAGCAGCATTTTCGGATAGAGCGAACGAGCGAGCGAGGAGCACGGAGTAATGGCAAAATGGGTTGTATGTAAGTCTTTCGGAGTCATGATCATACTAAAATTATGCATAGACGTGATCACGAGATCGAAATTTTTTCTCGGCTTCGGCTTCCCTCAATATGGTCGAGAGCTGTGCAGATGTGACTTGCCACGAAGCATGACATCGAATCATCAGATCCTTGACACGTGAATGTGCAGCGCCATGAACGCTTCGATGATCCCGGAAGGAATTTCGTATTCATGATGATGTATCATTGAGAGGCTTCCAGCACAAGCCGATGAAAGCGCCAGATAGGAGAACAAACGAAAAGGCAAGAACGGAAGCGCATACTGTTTGACATCCGGAGCACCTGGATCAAGATTCACGGCGACCATACAACGTGATCTTTGCTAACTGACCAGCTGGGAGAGACTTGCACCTCGTTGGTCGTTCGCGCGAATAAGAGGTTTTCTTTTATGTCCTCACGACAGCTCAATTGCAAAAATTCCTATTGGATTTAACCTGCAATCGAGCACGACTGCTTTCATGCTGACTAGCTCCTCGATACGATGCAGAGATCAATCTTCTCAAAAATGATACATATCTTTGGAAGTGAAAAAATATTTTTCATACTTCATCACGATCGTCTTTTTGGAAGACATACACCGCCTTGCGAGACGGGACACGCCTACTTGTCACTGATCAGTTGGCGATCACTACACTCATCCATCATGTCGGACTCTAAGCAGCTCAAGGAAGACTCGACCTCTTCTCGACCAGGGATGTGGTCGGGGACCATGGCTTTGGTTAATGTCCCAAGATCGAGAACGCCGGGCGCTTCGTCGGATCATACGAAAGGTGAGGCGGCTACTGACACTGTAGATCAGAGAGGCCCAGACACTGCAAGACAGAAATGTCAGAGTGTGCCAGCCGAGAGAACCGAGACCGGGGGAAAAGGACGGCGAGACAATTTCTTTCCGCTGCCTGGAGAGGTGCGCAACACGATATATGCACTTGTCTACAACGAAGATGTGCTACCTTACGAAGTGGACATTCTACAAATCAACAGAAAACTTCTCCCGGACTCCTCTTTATCCAGTGTCTCCAGTCAAATTAATCAAGAGACGTACTTGTACGAAGGCGACGTTATAGAGAAGTTTTTGAACAGGCACAGGTTCTTCACACATTTCAACTTCGAGGATCTCCGCAAAAGATGCACTGAAAATCGACTTCTGCTTAAATTCATCCATCGAGACCTTCAACACCCGGCCATTGCGCTGTTGCGGGAGCTTGAGATCATTGTTCTTATGCCCTACCCAGACAGTCGGCCCGGGAAAGATGCCAATTTACGGATCATGACCCTGGATAAACCAGACGAAGACGGGCAAATCATTATTTTTGCAGCTACCTGCCAAAGAAGGGACGATAATGACGATGGACAGGATGACCCCAAAGATTTGCTGAAGGTGCTTGGAGAACTGGAGAATCTGGCACAAGCGCATGCGTCTACCCAAGAGCCCGAGCTTACTGCTAAATTCCATGGCTGCACATATTTGGATGTCAGATCTTGTGTCAGATATCTGCACATGCTACTGCGCTCCGACGGGAATCGTCTCCTTCACACATTGGCGGACTTGGTCAGAAATGACGGTGATGAGATGGCTGTCAGCAGCATAGAAATTCCTCATGATCCAACGGAGTCTTCACCAACAGGCTTCTCGGAGATGAATCCGACTGCAGTACCGATGTCATATCCAGAGGCACCACCTAAGGAGAAGCATTTTGGAGAGCATTACGCAACGGAAACTCGGTTACCCGACTGTGCGCCTTCAATCCAAGAAGAGGCAGCAAAGTCGAAAACTTCGAAGGGTCGACAGCCCCTCAACTTTAAGAGAAGAGGTCGGTGAGATGTCTGCGCAAGGTGAAGAGATCAAGTCCATTCACTCGGCTTCCCTTTCGCTCCTAAACGAACTTCCCAGCTCGGACATAGTCATGTCGACAACGCGAAGGACGTCGCAAGCGGACCTCCCATGCGTACACGATGGGTACGGAGATAAGACATGACACACATATCTCTTCGATTGAGGAAGAGTGCAACTTGTACGAATATGCTGTTCCTCGCCTACGACGGGTACGCTACCACTATCGATGTTCACGCTGATTGCACAAGCTGACTTCAAGTCGTCAGGGTGCGGATTCAGTCTGCCAGAGTGTCATACACAACGCACTGTGGCCTGCGGTCACAGATCGAATGCTTGCTTACGACGGATTGGCTCGGCGATCACAAAAGGAATCAGCCCGCATGTGTCTAGAAGTCATGCGAAGGCTAGTCATACCTGCTGAAATTAGGTGTTGATGTGCTTCAAGTTTCAAATTTGTCTTTCTAGTCTTCGTCTACGTCTTCATTCTCACTTGATTCCAAGTTATGACCCGCACTCTAAGTATTGCGTTGGTAGTCATCTCATCGGCGTTGCTCCCGTTTTAGAGTCGCCTGTACATCCCTAAATTGTACCGTCAGCCAGTCTATGGAATCTTTGTGGACCGTGCCAACGTTATAGACAGGCAAAGAGTCTGGCATTCTCTTACACGTGCCGTAGTCAACGCGGCTCATCGAGTCGAGGTTTGCGGACGTTGAAGTCATCTCAACTCTGATCGATACTGAGACCATGCCGCGTTCGCCTCGTGATGGTTCCTCGTCAGACGCAGGCATAGGACATCGTCTGCCACTGTAGATGATACCATGACTGCCCTTGGCGACGCCGGGTGCACTGACGCCTCGACCGCCGTAGGTTGAGATCCTGAGTGCGAGGAAACAGGATTCTGTGCTGCTCACAGAATCCCGGACCACGACCAAGAGTTGACATCTTCTGCCGTTGTCAAGTTCCATTTCTTCTTGGTCATTTGATTCTGTCGCAAAGACACGACCACGGCAGAAGAATTCCAAAGGCTGCGTCTGAGCACGTTGTGCTGCTTGATGGGTCTCACGCTCCGTGACGACAAAAGGCCAGGAACCGCCACTCACGTCTAACGAGGATAATTCCGTATGGAGCGAGCTCATTTCGAGGTGACTGTATCGTTGTGATCGCATTCGTCCGTCTGCATCCGCCCTAGTATATGAGTCTTGCTGAGTGACCCTAGTTGAGGTTTTCCTGTTCCCTGTTGCTCTTAAAATGTTGGGCGAAGGTACCGAGCTCGGTCCTGCGTATCGACAATGTTGGTAGTGTGCAGCCGTAGGTGGTGTGAGCAGCCTCTCAAGACTTGTAGACGTTGCGATTCTCGGTGGCTCATGGCCGACTGGGATCGTGGGCGCTACGAGCTGCGTCTCAGACGGCCCAGAACATACAAAATTGGGTGTCGTTTCTGGTTGGGCCTCTATAGCGTATTGTATCTCGTCACTGCCGGCCACGTGCTCAGAGGATGCTGGCTGGTCCGGTATTACAGATATGCGGATTCGAGGAGCCGATCTGCTACGTTCTTGGTGACATTCTCTAACTCGCGAGTGGCCGTCACATGAAAGGTCTTTGTGAGCGTCTCTAAATTAGTGCGGCTCGTATCGAGACTACTGGCTGTGATGTTGAAATTATTCGTTTGGTGAAATGTTATTGTCTGATTGTTGTTGACATTCCCAAGGATCGCCCTTGATTGACCGCCAATGGCATTGCGATCGTATACTGTGCTTGTCGCGTAGTCATAGCTTTCTGCAACCACCGTACTTTTCGCCAAAACTATGCTTTCTGTTAATCTTGTTCCTTCGGCGGAGTCATGGTCCGACTCGAATTCCGCCATCCTTCGATCAGCGGGTCATAGTTTGGAGAAATTGGCTTGAAGAGCGCGATCGTGAGGAGGGAGGCTGACCGGGTCTTATAGACAGTGCGGCCTCACCACGCCACTTTCTGCCTCGTAGGCTCTCTGCCAACCACAGTACTTCTTCGCGCTGCATCTACACCCAACAGGCACGCTAGCTCACGTGTAATGCATCAATAATGCTGTGCAACCACACGGGTGTGGTCGTATTCGTGGCTGAGGCTGAGGCCAAGGCGGGTCTGACCTGGGATATAGAGACACGTGATCGTGGACGAGACCACAATGCGCTCCCTTCTTGGGCCATCTGGTGCCTTTGGACATGCCGCTTGATGCTTCGGTTTCTAGACGATGGAATTGTGAACCTCGGGTAGACGACGACGATGAGCTGGGGTTCTCGTCTTCCCGTGTAAACTCTACCACAGGCTGAAGAAATTATCCCCCTTTCCTGCTTGTCTGGATGACTTATCTTGTCGAGCGGAGTGCTGCTGACTCTTTGAGCTGGTTCCTGTAGCATTAGTCAAAGCACTTTGAAGTAAGAATGCATCTTGTGGCCTCAAGATGGGAAGCATGTCGGCAGGCGCATGGCTGAGCAGCGATTCTGCTATCCATTCCTTATCGCGAGTGCTTGCTGCATATCCAAACCGAGAGATGTCTGGCTGAACACGATACTGCCAGCAGCTTTCACCTGGACGAAGTTCGATGATGTCAAACACTGCGAAGGGAGGAGAGCGTTCATCGGAAATGCAGACCTGATCACCCTTTTTGAATTGCGATGGTCCGATGTCTTTGTTGTCTAATTTTGAGACACGAGAATGAGGTCGGTGTCCATGCGCGAAGCCAGGATAGTGCGTATCATTGCTAGGCGATGTCCAGCTTGTATGGCCGCGATACAGAGAATTGAGATTGTTGGATCCCGTCCAGGTAGGCCCGGGAGTAGGCGGGTTTGGTGAGGTCCGATGAGGCTGGGCATAAGAAGGCGTGGGTGTGATGGCTTGATACGTCGCGGACTCCTGTACAATAAGTCAGTCAACGTATGGTAGTCGCGATTCAAACCTTGAGAAGCACTTACCTCTAGTTTCCGCGTAGCTGCTAAGCTTATCGCGCGTTTCCATGCGGTCTTAAGATGGTCCTGCTCATTGGTTTTGACGAGGTTAGAATCTTTGACGCTTCCAATCGTCGATCGGGTTTTGTCGACCGCGGCTTTGGAAACCGCAGATGGAATATCCGAAAGTTCTCTGCTGGCGTGCTTTCGATGCTGCGGTGGCGATGTAGCAAGTTTCGTTGCGCCAAAGCTCCTTGTCGTAGACTTCGAGACACGGATTGGGTTTGTCTGCGCCTGTGAAACTTGCGCACTCTTGCCTTTCCTATCATTCGCACCGTCCAGGCTCTCAGCAAGCTTGTTCATTTTGTGCATGTTGTATGCAACCATCAAAACGCAAAGCGCACTTGGGCCCCAGGTAGATATGGCAGGTCCCGATCCTGGTTGAGCTCTCATTGATGGCTGATGATGATTGATGATGTTCCCAAGATGCACAATCGCGTGACCGCCAATGATATTGTGGCTGTAGACATAGCTGGTCATCTTCTGTTCAGCAGATCTGGTGTGCATAACTGGTTTCAATGTGCCCAACTCGGCAATGGCGATACTGTCTGTGGTAAATTTGGCCGCCCAGGCTGCGGCCGAGGACGTACCGTAGGCCTGCGACATTGCACTCGGAAATGTTCTGCAAAAGTCCAAAAGTCCGAGAATAGCCAAGCGCGTCAAGTCTTGCAAGTCTGCAATATGTCGATCAAGTTCCAGGCATAAGATGTCCTGGAAGACGCTGAGCAGTTCCTGCTGCCCTTCGTGTGTACTTTCCCGATCGAGATCAAAGAACTTCTCCAACGTGAGGTGTCCGAAGAGGCTTTCGTCTTTGCAATACACGTTGTACTCACTTACACGCCCCTTTGCTCTGAGGGTGCCGCGAAGTGGCAGAAATGTCAAGCCATTCTGATTCCGAGCCGCCTTTGTGTAAGGTATGTCAACGATGTTCGCGATGAATGAAGGCGACCGTCGTAGAGATGTTGTATCATGCTTTGGAACGCCTATATCACAAGGCTCCATTTGGAAGGGGCTGAGCTCGTCGTTTCCGCGGATTCTTTGCTCAATATATAATATGAACTTGATCTGAAAGCGAACCTTGAGCTCGAGCACGACCGAAACTAGATGACCATGGTGGAGCTTGGAAGGTTTGCAGGAGACCAAGATAATGTTGTTCGCGCCGAGCGAGCCGAAGATGTATTTGTTTGTAAGCGCCGCGATGTCAGATGGCGTTCCATGGACTTCATCGAGCATCCAGCTTTGTGCTTTGTGGCCATATGGAGGATCGGCAATAACAATGGCGCCAGCATAGCTGAGAGAAGACATGTGCAAACTCCTGGGGACTGCAATGTGCTGCGTTGGGTCGATGGTCGAAGCAGAATAAGTCCTCTGGAGCAATGCAACCGCGTCGCGCGAGGCCGCAGTATTGCCTCCTTTTTCACGGCCAATCAACCACGACCGAGCGGTTCGCATTTCAGCCCAACAACACGTCAGCCGCCTTTGTGAAACATCGCTTGTTGCGAGGTAAGGCGCTTAGGATAGATGGCGACAAAATTCGAATGCAACATAACAGGGAAGGGGATGATACGAAACTGAGCTCCCATTTTGAGCTATCTAATGCCTCCGGCCATGCCGCTCAACGCTTCGTTCCCAGAACGCCGCTCATGCTCATCCCAGGGGTTCCGCCTACCCACCAGGGAACGACTTGCATGATCAAGGGAAGCGTATAGCATACATAAAACATACCAGCCCACTCGGAAAGCGCTTAACCTTGCATACGCTTGCGCTTGCCGACTTGAGCAGAGAAACCAGTCTTGATGGCGGTGACAGAGCGACGAGAGCCGCATGAGTTGCAGGTGACGAAGTAAAGACGGTTCTCTCCCTTGTTGAGCTCGGTGTCGGGTGAACGGCAGGTCTTGCAGGTAACGTACTCCACTGGATTAGATGTTAGTAGGGATTCAAAACAATTTCAGTCGTCTCAAACTTACTGATATACCGTCTCAGGACGTTCTCAATCTGCTTCTGCTGGAAACGACCCTTGATAACCAATCTTCGGCTTCCATCCACGGAGCCGCTTGTACCCAATTCAGCAAACAAGAACTGTGTCACGTGCTCGTCTGTTCGCTTCATTCTCTTGCAGATGTCGGCGATGTTGGCGAAGATGGTCTTCTTGTTACCTTCACGCAGGCACTGTGGTGGTGGGATCTTGTAGCTCTTGCCTCCGCTAGAAGCAAGGTCTGGATGTGAGTCGTGTAGGAGGACGAAGAATCGGTGGAGTAAGCTCTCGTAATTGACAGGCTTGGTTTCGTCATGTTTCCAGACTCCGGTGCCGCCATGAATGTCGCCTTCTTGTAGACCACTCTCGCCCGACTCCTTCTCAGGCTCTTCTTCCTTGTCTTCTGTGGCGCCGGCCTCCGCCAGCTGTTTCTCGAAGTCGTCTTCAGGTGCCTTGACCTTCTTCTTCTTTTTCTTCTTCAGCGCCGACAGGTCGACCTCGCCGTCGTCCGCCGCCTTCTCCTCTCCAGCGTCATCCTCGCCATCTTCCTTGTCTTTCTTCGAAGACTTCTTCTTTTTCTTCTTAGCCAACCCCTCGAACATGGCCGTCACCTCATCAACTTCCTTGTCGTCGCCGTTGGTCTCTGGTTTGCTGTGTGACTCGGCGGAGTCCTTGTCGCCGTCGTGGACTCCGTTGGTGGCATGGGTTACATTGCCTTCGCCGTCGACGATTGTCTGACCCTCGGCGAAGGCAACTGACTTCCGCTTCTGCGGTTCTTCCGCCATGATCGCGGTGTCGAGTGTGTGCGCTGTTCCGGTGTTGTCTGTGCTATGAGTGATGGTCGGCTTTGTGATTGAAATGGTTGTTCAGTGTTGTTTGGATGAAGTCTTATAAGTCGTGCTTTATGACTCCAAATTCGACGCAACCCTGTTCACAAGCGGAAGGAGCTGCCCGCAGACGCGGGGCGCAGCCTCAGGCAAGTGTGCGTCACACGCTCTCTGGCTCTGCAGGCGCGTCCTGTGCAAACACTCAACTTGCGACTCATTCACTCACCACTGGATTTGAATTGTAACGAAAACTTGCACATCCTTGAGCGGAGTCGGAGCAGTAATATCAAGAACTCCAAGCACGACGCTGTGTTGTGGTCAAGATCATCAGTGTGAAACCGCCGAGACCTGGACCGATCAGGTCCAGTCCAGCCCATCATTTCTACGGTCTCGCACCATACATCTTTCCAAGCAGGTCGGCTAACCATTACTCATTGTACGGCACGACTAGGATATTGCAATCAGCCCAGAAGACCAAATATTGCCACTGGTTTGCCAAGAAGCATCGGCGGCTCCTATTGCCTACTCAGGCCAAGCAGTGACTCTGGCTCAGCATTTTATAATATCATCTTCTATCTCCTTCATCCAATTTTCACTGCCACTATCTAGGTCTCGAAAGCATCCTGCGGGCATGCCCTTCCTTGACAACACTCTCAGTCGAGTGGGCTGGCTCTACAGCTGGCGAGTGTTGCATCGACATGAATATGTTCGGTCAGACTCTTCGCACCTATGGTAAGAACCTCCAAGTGCTTCGTCTGAGGCCGGAGCTGGCTCGTTGCTTTTTTGACCTTCATGATCACCGGGCTCCCATTGGGTCACTGGCTTCACTTTCATCTCTCAGAGCGCTCACGGCTCCGTATCAGACATTCTTTGGCAAAGAACGGAGCCAGCCCGAGCGCTACCCTCAGTTGACTGAGATTCTACCTGAGTCCCTGCGGCTTTTGAGATTGGTGGACAACACGCCTGATGATCCGGACATCCTTGATGACCAGCTTTGGGCTCTTATGCAAGATGAAAGGCACAAACTCCTGAAAACGATCAGAATCAACCGCGGAGCACTCTTCTCGTACTATGCAGAGGACATAGGCTGGGAGGAGTCAGAAAGCAACCAGTTCTGGGTAGTCCTAAAGAGAAAGTGAACAACCTAACAGATCCACAAGACGCAATTACAAAGAAGAGCGAGTGTAAAGTCTGGCGATGATTTTTATGACAGCCTCAATTCATCTGCCTCCCGGAGGTAGCACAAAAGCCTTGCCAAGGCGGCTCGCTCGGACGAGCTCTGCTAAGCTCGATCCTTCACTACTGAACCACTCGCTTATCAACCTCATACGTCGCTCAGGTCATGCCTCTTCACAAATTTGATCATTACATTGTCGCAAAGCCTGGAGTCGAATACTGAGATCTTGGTCTCCACGAGTATGCCATATGACTGAGCATGTTGTGCAAATTGCAGCCTTGCACCATTCTCCATTCCAGCAGTCACCGCCATGTCTCTCGCATACCCGCCTAGATTCGTCAAATACCTGTTCAGCTCGACAAAAGAGCGCGATGCCGCGAAAACATCCATCTTGAAGCCAGGCTTCTATGGCGAATTTCCTCGCTCTTTCGGCTTGTACTACGAATGCTTGGGCGATGACTTCTTGTCGCTACACTTCTACATCTCAGATCTCATTGAAGCAGCCGGTCAACCCAGAGAAGATCTGTACGCCATCTCGTACCACAAAGGACCTGGTATGAAGCAGATGACTCTGTACTCCACAGCACAGCATGGTTCTTTGCCCCTGGCAATCGCTACGACCGAGAAGCGTTATGGTAATGCAATATCCGTCAAGCTTCCTGCGGCGGACTCTGGACCGCCACGTACTGTAATCATACACCGCAATGGCTTGACTGCGAGTGTTTACTCTTTCAGCATAGATGGCGATCAATTTGAGCTGCGGGAGAGCGAAGGGAGGCCGCGGACTCGTACTCTTGTGAGACTCAATGGTGCGCCGGGAAATCGATGTGAGCACAATACCCAGCCGAAGACTTGCAGATGCCCTGGTATGATCGGGAATCTTTGATCCTAGCAGATGACTGACTCCGAGCGCAGGTGATGAGGTCGTGGCTACCTGGAAAGAAGGTTCCGTTCCGAACCGCGAGTATCGGCTTGCGAGCTTTCGCTTTGAGGATGAAGAGGCAGCCAAAAAGATGGGGGAGTATGGGAACCTCCTCGTTGTGTGCGCCTTCCTTGCGGTCTGTCAGCAAGGTGGCGCCATCGAATGTTTGTTCACCCTGATGCACTGCAGGACGTATCATACTGACGTTGAGGATAGGTACGATGACTTGGCAGGAAGAGAAGTTCCTGGAGAAGAGCAATTACGTGCCCAAAGACACGAACAAATAGACTGCTTCGCCGGTCTCGACAGCTTCTCGAAATAGGCTTGGAACGCTCGTCCATTGGCGGCCGCAAATACAGGCGATTGATGTCGATGCTTTCGACAGACTCGGACCCTCAAGTCTACACAGCCAGCTCTGAAGCTACTGACGACTTGCGTGGACCAGCATGCATCTGGAGTGCGGCTCCACTCAACTGGCAGGACTTGGTCAGATGTCTAGAGTCTTCAGCTGGCTTGTCGTCTGAGGTCTTCCTTTCCAAAAGCTAAAGCAGTGTGCTTGGTGTGGTGACGGAGTCGAGATCAAGCTTAGGGTTTGAGGGCCGCAAAGCGTCGTAAGCATGTGGGAAGATGAGGCGGCCTAGCCACTTGAAGAGTCCATACCGGCCAGAGACTTCAGCTTCACTGCTGACCACTCGCCATCCATGAGACGGAAGACAGTGATCGTCACACTTCCTCTCACAACTCCTGGAGGCAGTCCGTGGAGCTCGCTGTTTGTGTAGACCTGTGCAGATAGTCCTTTCTGATCGACATCAGTCGTCATAGATAAGACCTTGATCACATATTCCGGATTTGCTTCTGCAATCTCTTTGGACTTGTCGAAATGCTCCTGTAGGCTGTATCTCTGATGAGACATTGCAATCTCTGCTTCAAAGAATGGCGCCTTGTGCTTCCAAAGGACAGAGTCGTCGGAGAAGTCCCGATTGTTCGCTGCCTCAATCCAAGCTTTCACGATGCCCTCTAACTTCGTAGACACGTTCTGCTGATCTTCGCCCATGTTGTATCGATGCTTCCAGAATGCCAGTCGAACCAAAGAACACTCAGTGGTCCATCTCCGGACTGGGATCCTCAAAATATTTTCTCCTTGTCGGGGAACAAACGAGTAGTTTTGAAGTCCGAAGTGTCGTTCTGTGGAGATATGCCTCGAGAAAGGCTATCAGCACTGCCTTATAGCTGAATATGTCTACGTTGCAACAGTCTTGGCAGCATATCGAGCCAAGGCAAAAGGATGATATGTGATCAAAGTCTCGTAAGAGCCTTCTCGGCTTGTGCTAGCTTCGCATCTAGTTCTACTGGTCTTGGCAGATTGGTCACCCATGATGAGTCTTTAAAACGAGCGTCAATGTGCAACGTGCTTCCAGAGATACCAGCAGTGGTGAGTGATCTTGATGGAAGCTTTGTTCACTCACGAAAGAGACGAGAGACGCGCAAGGATGAAATGCAGGGGCCATGCCTGATCCCGAGCAAGAGCGAGCGGAAATATGGTTTCATCCCGACCTCACACACAACAACACCACCGATGAGTGTCTAGGACAAGGCTAAAGTCGCTACACAGGGCATTAACATATGGACTGAACTCGTGATCCGAATCATGCAGCCTCTGCCGACTTTTCTGCAATGACTCTGCTTGCCCCGGAGACTGTGGGGGCATCGACAAGCGATCCTACACATCCACCTTTTCCGGCGCGACATGCAACTGCCATACCATCGGCGACTGAACCCCTCTGCCAAGCAGTCCAAGTCTACGTCGAAATGAGGAGTAGGATGGGCAGGAGGAGGCTTTGGCGAGGCGAAGTCGTGGTTCAATGGCCGACAAGCAGAATAGACGGAGTATAGATAGAGCACAAGGATATTTGAGGACAAAGTATAAGGCAGGATAGCTCAGGTACCGCAAAGTATGTACAGCCACAAGCTATTGACCTTTCTCGCCTGCGCGATACCAGTGTGGCCGTACTATACTCAGAAGATCATCTCCATTCCGGAGCACGCACCTCCAGATGCTGGCGTACCCTTGGACAGCTTTGTGTCCTTCTCAATCGAGTTTTCTTACTTTCCAGATTTCGCAGGGAATCTATCGCACCCGAACACATTTTCGAACAACCTACTAGAGAATATCGCCAAGCACAGCGGGTCCAAGCCACTCGTCCGGGTGGGTGGCAGCTCTCAGGACAATGCCATATTCGACGCGTCACAGGAGCAAGCAGTCATCCTAAACTTTGCCTCGCCGACAGATGATCAGCCTGCGAATCTCACCTTTGGACCGAAGTACTTCGAATCATACCACACATGGCCAAAAACGTCTTTTATACACGGATTCAATTTGAAGGCAAATACTTCGGAGAATCACGCAGCGCTGTTGGAATCAGCAAAGTAC
Organism: Pseudocercospora fuligena; assembly: GCA_014298035.1. Classification (NCBI taxonomy): domain Eukaryota; kingdom Fungi; phylum Ascomycota; class Dothideomycetes; order Mycosphaerellales; family Mycosphaerellaceae; genus Pseudocercospora; species Pseudocercospora fuligena. The sequence continues at coordinate 27,347 of JABCIY010000103.1, read as the reverse complement.
GCTTGTCATTCGCTTGGCGACCAGCTCTATGCCTGGGAGCTTGGCAATGAGCCTGATCTCTACCACGTCCTAGCTGCACGACCGACTTCCTACGACGAGATTGCATATGTCGCTGAATGGCACAACCTAACAAGAGCCATCGAGTCGACTGTAGAAGCCGCATGTCCCAACCTTGAGGTCAATGAGAGAGCTGGCTGGTACGCTCCTTCTTTCGCAGCAGCTCCTGCTTTGAGCACTCTCGATCAAGTTGTGGCCTGGGATGAAGGTCTCAACTCCGACGAAAGCCTCAAAGAGTACGCTGCTCACCAGTAAGCATCCCATTGATGCCTTCACTCGTGAACATGTGCTAACATAAGTGCGAAGCTATCAAGCCGTAGCCACCGACCCTGGGATCACGCTTCGTGGGACCTTGATGAACCATACCGCCACCATCGCGTCTGTAGACTACCTGCTCAACATATCGAGTCTCGTGCACGGGTCGACTGCTCACCCATATCCTCGAGATCTGCCCTTCATCCTAGGAGAAGGCAATTCGCTGGCTCGTCAAGGACGTCCAGGACTTTCCAACACATTTGGCGCTGCTTTGTGGGGCGTTGACGCAAACTTACTGCTGGCATCACACAATGTTTCAAGATTCCACATGCACCAGGGCACGAATTATCGGTATCAATCATGGCAGCCCTTCGAGACGAATCGTGCCACCAAAGGAACCAAGCCTCCATACTACGGCAACATCGCTGTTGCAGCCTTCCTGGGTGACCTGACCAAATCAGCGGATCGACCGCAAGTGATAAACCTTCCTCAAAGCAGCGAGACTCGAGCTGCTTACGCTGCGTATGTGCACGGGAAGCTCAGAAAAATCATGCTTCTCAATCTTCAGGACTACAATTCTACCGCAGAGAATGAATACATGGACTCGTCTCAACCGCGTGGATCACAAAGTTTCGAGCTGCAGTTGCCTCGATCAATCTCTGGTCGAAGCGTCAAACTACAGCGTCTGATCGCGAATGGAAGCGATGCCATTTCTGGCGTGACATTTGATGGATATAGCTTCAATTATGAGCTGGACAACGGGAAACCGGTGCTTCTGCCAAATGTGACGAGAGGAGAAGCGAGAATGGTTTCTAGATGGGGTCTTCTGAATGTCGAAGTACTCGATAGCAGCGCTGTGTTGGTCAGCATTTGAGACTATACGCGAGATGGGGTCTTGATACCTTGTTCACGATGTATGCAAAGCATCGGACGCAAGGCGGGTGGTGGCTGGGAGACATGCTTCTCGGCAATGTTGCCGAACCCTAGCTGGAGAGAATGTACTTCCACCAGCAGCACACACAAACTTGTATCCTCTCCCTACAATGGCAGAATGCCTTTCACACACGGAATTACACAATACCTAGTCGTACAGCTCGATCACGTTTGTCCTTGTGCTTCCCAAATGACAAAGGCATTCTGTGAAGCTCACTGGCTCACGTTAGCGCGTGCAATTTGCGAGAATTGGTCCGGTTCGCCGGCAAACAATCTCCAAGCACCTCTTCAGCTTGCTCTTCGACACGCCTCGCTCGGAACTTACGACAATGGTTTCATCAGCGCTGTTTGACTACAAAACGTACGTGTCGGATCCCAAAGGACGGCTATCGGATACTCGCGCAGGCACTGGCACCCTTGCTTTCATCTCCCGGAAGCAGCTGCGGCCAATCCTGATCCTGTTTCTTTGAGCAACCACAGCATTCACATGACAACTACGAGGAACTAATGGCCTGGCACGACTTATGGTGGCACTTTCCAATGTATGTCGTAATGAGACCTCAGGTTTGTCCTAAGTCATCATGAGAGTGCTACCCGCTGTTTCGCACGGTGAGGATTTTTGTGCCGCGTCTGCATTCCTTCATCTTTTTGAGCTTTGGTCTTGGTTGATCTAGAATATGAAGTGGCGATTCTCAATACTCACAGCCAGCATTGGCCTGCTTGAATGGACCTTTGCCCAGTCTTGCAACACGACAGTTCTCCAGGTCGATACACCTAGCGAGGGCAATGTGGTGTTCAAAAGTTTTAGCTATTGTGGCGGCATCCTGAGCACTTCTGCATACATCAACAACCTCGCATATAACAAGCTGGTCAATCTCTACTTCACGAATCGACAAAACCAAAGTACACCATTGACCTCGATCGGACTCAGCTACAACAACAGTATCGATGGCACGTCCTACGAGCTTTGGGGCTCAAGCACACCCGTCTACGTTGATGGCATCACAGAGCTTTTGAACATCACTTATGATGTTGTTGACACTGGCGAAGAGTACAATCAAATTCTCAACCTGGATGTTGTGGCAAGTGGTGCACCCGAACCTACGCTTTCTGGACCACCGCTACCTTATGCCACACCGAAAGGCTTCGGTGACGACATCACAGACTTCCTCGATGTGAAGAATGGTTCTCAACTCGTGACCTCGCTCAACAAGATGTTCGTGAACATCAACCCGGCCATTGAAGGAGCGGTCGATGGCGTGGTAGTGGCAGGACGAAGCGGACCTTTCTTCGAATCGAAGCTGCCAGACTATGGCTATGACTGGGTCCGAGATTCGTCATTGACAATGGAAGTCGTCCAGACTTTGTACGCGGCCGCGAACAACAGTAATGCCAAGCAGTCATACGAAACAATTCTGTTCCAATACGCACTTGCTCGTGCCGCAGAGCAGAACGACCCAAATTTGCAGACTGGTCTAGGAGAGCCCAAGTTCTATCTCAACAATACGGTTTACGAGAAGCCTTGGGGAAGACCCCAGAACGATGGACCTGCTACAGCTGCAATCACGCTTATTGAGTTTGCTGAGAGCTACCTTGCAGCGGGTGGTAATGTTTCTACTGTAAAGGAGAAGCTGTACGACTCTGCGACTTATCCAACAGATGCACCTATACGTAAAGATCTGCTTTTCGTCGCCAGTAACTGGACATCAGCTTCGTTTGATCTGTGGGAGGAAGAGAGTGCTGATCACTTTTATACACGGATGGTGCAGCGTCGCGCACTTCTCTTAGGCGCTAGATTCGCCGAGACTATGGACGACAGCGAGACTGCGGCAACTCTCAAGTCTGCCGCAGATGCCCTGACTGCTACAATGAGCCAGTTCTGGGACGTCAACCGAGGTATATTGCTTTACGAATACGGTCCAGTGCTGCTCGGCAAGTCAAGCTACCTGGACGCTGCAGTCCCGCTAGGTCTCATTCATGGATATGCGAACGACACGGTTTACAGTTATACGAACGATCAAGTGTTATCCACTATTGTGCGCTTCGTAACCAGCTTCATCGATGTGTATCCGCTCGCGAACAAAACGCAGACAGATGGATCTGGCCTGACTCTCGGCGTGCCGATCGGCCGCTATCCCGAAGATGTGTATAACGGAACTGGAACCGAAGAAAATGGTGGCAATCCTTGGTACCTTACCACTGCCGCGATCGCGCAGGTCATGTACGCTGTCTCTGATGAGTTCAACTCGGCCGAAAATCTTACTGTCACCAACAACTCGCTGAGCTTCTTCAACTACTTTGTACCTGACACTGAGCTAAAAGTGGGCGGGACTTATGTCATCGATAGCCAGGAGGTTTCAAAGGTGGTTGATAGCTTGAATGGATGGGGCGATGCATTCCTGCGAACTGTGAAGTACTATACGCCAGCGGATGGGTCACTTGCGGAGGAGTATAATCGTGATGACGGCATACCGCAAGGCTGCGTCGATCTGACTTGGTCTTATGCGAGCATAATCACCGCTGCCATCCAGAGAGCAAAGACCAGGCATGACGATGACTTTGTTCGAGACCTTGCCAATCTAGGCTTCACGCCGAATTAATCGTCTTGGCGGATCTTCTGCAACGGCGTGGGATTCATCAGCGTGCAGTTCTCTTGCCTGTTGGCAATAGCTGGGATATTCGTGGAGCTGCTTGACGATCCCGATACCAGGGCCTTTGTAGGAGAGCATCAAATGCTCGCAGAGAGACCCGAATTGTCTCAAAAATGAGTCAGATAGCCTGCACAATCAAGTATAAGAACACCTTTGTTCACATCTTGCTTTCTCTTGGTTGTGGTCTGTCGTCATCTGCTAGTAGCTCGCAAACCCAGCGTTCAGCCTCCTTTCGCATCAGCGCTGAGAATTGATGACCAGCGTCTGGATCTTTGATATCTTCAAGTTCGATACCCTGATCTCCAGCCCAGCCATCTTTAGCAATGCTTCGCTTAAGCCATGTGAGAAAAGGTTCGCCTTGTGCGTACGGAACCAGCCTGTCTTTCCCACCACTCAAGCAAATTATCTTCTTGCCCGCAAGAGTCTGCTCAATAATAGGTCGCAATCGCTTCACTTCTTCTCGTGATGGTTCATGCTTGATATCCTCAGCCGAGTAGACATCCAGCTCACTTAGCAGTATCCCGGCTGGATCGAACTGCTCAACAGCTGCAACCAATGATTGTGGAAAATCCGGTGATCCTAAGAACTCCTGTCCAGGCGGATCCGTAGTCACACAAGACCGCAACTTCGCTCTTATCGCACGATCCGTCATCAAACGTACATAATCTGGACATCCTACCACAATCATACCAGCAGTAATCCTCGGCTCTCTCATAAGCGCTATCCAACTCGCATGTCCACCTAAACTCACCCCACCAACAATATTATCATGAATCTTGAACGCCAGCTGTGACTCGATTTGCGTAATCAAAAGACTCAGGTCATGGGCCGTACCAGAATACGTAGCAAACATATGTTGTGCATGTTGAGGATTTCCTTGCTTCCAGGATAAATTATGGTCGTTTTCGATCATTCTTGAGCCATGGTTTCTTTGATCGAAACATATACATATTAAGCCTTTTCTGCTTCCGATTTGGTCTCGTTTTTTGTTCCAGGCTTCGAGGAGTGCTGCTGCGGTGTATGCCATTGAGTCTTGGGTATCGCCGCGGCCGTGGAGGAGCCAGAAGGCTGTGATTGATTCGGGGTGTTGGGGGAGTTCGTCTTGACCGTAGATTGTGGTTAGGATGCCGCCGATGTCGAGTCGTTGCCATGATACTGGTTTCGCGTTGGCGAAGGCTTGGTGGGTTTGTGGGAGAGGTGATTCGAAAGGTGATTTTTTGGAGTCTATGCGGAGGGCGTGAGACCAGGTGTATGTGCTGCCGCCGGCCATGTTGGAAATATGTACAACAGAATGAAAGAAGAAATGCTGGTGTTCAAGAGGTGTTCATGTTTTGGTCAACACCTTCCGATGTTCGGTGCTTGCGTGTTGTGGTTGCCGAGGCTCTGCCATCCGGACAACAACATCATCATCAACTACCATACCGACCTCTTCTCCCCGACTTCACTCATGCGAGTTGACAATACCAGTACCAAAGAAAGTTCCATCAGGTCTTACGAAGCAGACATTCGCAGTACATCGCATTCTCGGCTCTTAATCAGGACATCCCCAGCAGCGACATTGACAAGATTCAAGGGCCTTGAAGATGCGGATAGAGCAAGCTAGTGCGGCCACCACAGGGCATCAGAATGTTTCGTACATGACACTCGTACATCATGCTTATGTCCGGAGCGAACTATACATATCGTCTAGCAGAGGTTTAACACGAGGACTTGCCTGGGCAGAGCCCGGCTTTTCGGTATTTTGTGAGCACGAGGTACCAAGAGCTCGCTGTAGCGGTCCCGAATTGGTCATGGCGTTTAGATGAGCGAGGAATGCTTCAAACTTCATCACAATCGTCAGATAGGCTTGAGATGTAAGTCCGACTAAAATGGTCACTAAGCCTTTCAGCTCGCGGTTCGAAAGCTCTATAACACAAATGAGCAAACGCTGCCAGATCTCAGTTGCTCTTTGGCTTACAAGTATACTCATTGGATTTATCAAAGCTGGGCTGATTTATACTACTTCATCATGATTCACATAGATCCAGGCTCAAGCAGATTGCTGTCCTTGCCACAAGAGTTACGAGATCTTATTTTCACCTTCGCTCAGGCAGACACACTTCCAAGGCCGGAACACTTCGCGCGATGCAGCAGATCCTTTGAACAGCTCTCTCTGCCTGTCTCGGCCATTCATGAACAGGATCGGTTCCAATCCTATTGTCCAGTCGAGGCTCCGCGACCGACATGGTATAGTCTCCTCCAAACCTGCAAAACCACAAACGAGGACATCAAGAAGTTGAGGTCGCCTCTTTGCAGACCTGCCATTGAACTAGATCTTTCGATGACCTCAACAACAGCGACAGCATCAGTCACATCTCTTCCTGCGAATCCGAACACGATAGAAAATCTTCGCATCAACATCCACCTTGCCCACATTTGGGACCAAGAAATTCAATCGACAGATCCTGCGAAAGACAACAAAATCTTGCGTTCGATTTTCTCGGTGCTAAAACGCTATATCATCTATGGACCACATCTATCACGATTCTCGCCTTTGCCTACTCCACTACGTCTCAAGAATGTCATCTTAAACGTACAACCGGCCTTCACAGCGGAAGAAGCTTCTTACTTCTTCGGCAACCCGACTCAGCAGATGGGTCATGTTTGTGGTGTGCTCATGACCTGGTTGGCAAGATTGGCGAAAAGTGGTCTGCTGGATGAGAAAGTTGAGATGATCAAGTGGAGGAACGAATGGGTGACTGGAGAGGCTGTGGAGCTGCAATATGCTGTCAGCTGTGATATTTGGGATGAGGCTGAGGTTGTGATGTTTAAGGATTTGGAATACGAGTGGTGATTGATTGAGAGCATGTGCTTTGCGAAACGCGGAAAAAAAACCATCGTCGGCAACTTTCCCTCGTTCCAAAGCATAAAGACTATGAAATACCCGCTGAGGAAGTCATTGGGGTCGCCTTGATTGGAAATCAATCATAATCACAATCGTGACTTCAGAAGAACCAAAATGCAAAACAATCGCCCTCAGCTCAAAGGGTACTAGAACACCGTTGATGCTGGCGTCCAGCCAAGCCTGCAGACTTTGCCAACCCAGCATGGGCTCACCGCATATTTGATAAGCGACAAGAAACTTGTCGACTTACAATCATACCATTGAGCCAAGAATAATCGTCGAAGAAATGACAGTTTACATCTGCTTATGTATGGTACATCCCAAGAAGGGCCACAAAAGTAAAATATCCAAGATGACCTGGAAGCAAAAGATTGACAATCGCCCACAGCTCAATGACTTTTTACGCTGGTATCAGGAGGAATTTGAGGCCTTGCCCAGCCTATGGAACCTCGACGAACCAACCTCTTTACCATCCGCGTTGCGGACTGAGCCATTGAGCCATGAATGATTGTCAAGAAAGAGTCAACATCGACGTATCTATGTATGTTGCTATCAGCTGGGTGTGGAGATGCAAAAGGAAGCAAAACAATCGTCCACAATGCAGCGGAAGTGCAAACTGGGAGAAGATTCAGGTGACTGCTCACCTCGTGAAGACCAATCGAAGTTTGAGCATGATAGACAGTGAGCGCCAGATAAGACTGAACGACTTACAACTGCGCCACCGGACCATGAATGATTGTCGAGGATGAGGGAATTGCTTTGCACATTTATCTGCTCATACGCCCCGCTGACCCAGGACTCGTCATGGCAGCAATGTGAAGACCAGATCGAGTGGAGGTGAAGGTACATATGTCTTCTGCTTATCGCAGTTTGTCGATAGCCATTCATGGTTCAGCGTTATAGTCACCTGTCAGTCACTTCGAAAGCGGTGCTGGGTAGCTCGGTTTGACACGCATGGTCTTGGGTGAGAATACACGTCTCGGACATCACCAGTTGTGGATTTCCGACTCCGCTGAGCTGTGGGCGGCTGTCAATTCTTTTGATCCTCCTGCGAGAATGTTGAATCTGCCTGCTGTTAAAACGCTCAAGTCATGTTGACCGGATTCGTTCCATTTATGATGATATCACTAGCATAGATTCAATGTTAGAATCAAATTGTGATTGTTGGAGTGATTCATTTCTTGCATCTCATGCCTGACTTCGACTCAGGTCCTGACTTTCGATGATCGTGCTGTCTATCCATGCCTCTATCCCGTCACGCTGATCCCAGCTATTCTCTCTCAAGCAATCCCATTCCTTCAACCTCACCAAAGTCTTTCGCCTTCACAACCAATTCAACCAATGCCTGCACTTTCACCATCTTCTCTGACGTTTCTTGGACTCCAGCTGACTTGAAACCAAGCTTCGTATCCTCTTCTCCAGGGCCGACTGGCTTCGGCTGCATTTTGATCACATTGCTCTCGGGTTGTTGCAGTACTGTGCATTGAATCGCAGTGACGGTATGCTTTCCTGCCGCGATGCTATCGTTCAACAGGCTGGATATTGTCTGATGTGTGGCAAGTGGCATTGCAGTTGCGTAGCTTCGTTGTGCTGACATGAGTGGTGTTCTGAGTGATCTTGATACAAACAATTTGTAGGTCATGGTGGCAGCAGCTCTCGAGAGTCTCGTCTTGAGAGTAGCAGACATAATGTCATGCCTCGATCGTTAATAGCTGGGAACGAAGCGTCTTGTTCGATATCGAGGGTGTTCTGAGTAAGCTGAAGTCAAGAGAATGAAAAGGCTGCGAGAGGTTGAGCTTGATAAAGTGATACCGAGCCTCAGCTCATGGCGTGAGCAAGCGAGAGACACGACAAGCGGCCATCTCCGCATTGTTCCGATTCTGCCGGCGGTATATATGTTGCAGGGAGTATGCAGCGCGCCAACGCACTACGTCTCGCCTAACCTGATGTGATACCACTTAAAACATCAAGCATGATGGGCATCTTGCAGTCACAATCTCATTTCGTACACGAACCGTGCTCAGAGCGAATAACAAATGCTCTCTGATGTCGTCGTTGTGAGTCGCTGCGCAGATGCTCTTCCTCCCGCATCCTTGGCTATGCTGTGAAACAGTCGCAATACTTGTATGCCGAGCGGGCGCTTCGGCAAATCGATGCGGAGACTTGCGGTGGACTGGCAAGAGGTCTTTGCAAATGACCACCATCTCATTCTTTCCGCCTACGACGGCACTGTGCATGATTGAGCAGCCTCACGATGCTGAGAGAGTGCGAGAAGTTGTTGCCCGCAAGCTGAGATCTCTCATTGGTCTTTCAGGCACCATTTCCGGCGGCCTCCCTACGGTCCAATAGTATCATTGAGGTCGGTCGATGTAAAAGGCTTTGTCGGTGATGCCGTTCATCCAGATTCGAGAAGTTCGATCATACCAAGAGTTCTGTGCGAAGCGCTCGCCCAGTCTGTGGCCTGCCTTACACGGCCCTTGATCTGGTGCACGAGAGTCACCACGGCTTTCTCATCGTCATCATCGCTACTTTGCCAGTCACCAAACTTATGGCTGTACAGGTCCAATAGCAACAACAGTACATCATAAAGTACGCTCACGTGTGCTGGATACTGAATATATCTGTGAATGAAACCCAACATTGGCAGAAGTCGCTCGGGAGTCCGTCCGGACAATGCAGCACGTGAAGCACTGCGGTGGCGCAACGTGACCAAGAGCGTGATCAAATCATCGCGATTGAATTGTTTCCAGTTTCCTGGAGGGAGGACCTGGTCGACGGCCTCGGCGTACTTGCCCTGTCGCAAGCTTCGTTGCCAAGGCATGAGCTTCTTCTGGCGTGGTCTGTCATTGCCAGTGATGACGATGTCGGCACCTTCACCTTTGTAGTCCTTGCCTCGATCGCGCGCTCGGATGCCTTGACGCATGTCCTTCTTTTTCTGCTTGCGCTCGTACTCGTCGGCTGTTCCAGCAACCAAAGCCTCCATCTTCTTTTCGCGTTCCCGAGCTTTTATCTTCTCGGTGCCAGCTAGACGGGTTCGGAGCGAGAGCAGGCCATTCTGGAGCCCAACAGCAAGATGACGATCGTCACGTTCGGCATCGTTTCCTGAAGCGGAGGAAATGACAGCCAGACTCAGAATAGGCGATGGGTATTTGAAGGCAGCGACAACTTCCCAGCTTACCGTGTTGTGAATCTTGACATGCCCATCGAGGCCGGCAGTGAGCACGCGAGCGCCATTCTGAGCCGTCGACAAAGCAGTGACAGTCTTTTGATGCGACTGGATAACATGCTCAGCCTTGCCAGCGACAAGATTGACAATAGACACCTCGTTGCCAGCAGCTGTTGCGATGCTCGAGCTGCTCAGTGGGAGCAGGTCTTCAATCGGAGCAGGCAACTTGAATGTCAAGCTGGCTCTGTTGCCGGCGCCACCTTGCCGAGTATCCCAAATGCGCACAGTCTGGTCGTAGCTGCCGCTGACTACCACATTCGCACCCTGACCAGGCAAGTACGCTCCGCTACGCACATAGTCTTCATGTCCGATGCCCGTCCACTTCGCGACATCTTCCGTCAAGTCCCACACGCGCACAGTCCGGTCGTCACTGCAGCTCATAAGATCTGTGAGGACGCTCGGGCTCCATCTCACCACATGCACAGGCAGCTTGTGTGCATGCTCACCATTCCACTGCCTCAGAATAGCTCTTGACCCTGTATCGAATGCCTGTATCGTACCACTGTCTCCGCCAGCAAGTAGAATGCGACCGTCCCGCCTCAAGACACCTGATCGAGCTGTATCGTCGACACCGAATCTGCTGATAGTCTTGACCAATTTGCGTGTCTTGGTGCTGTATGTCTGTACACGGCTACCGCTCGTGATAGCGAAAGTGTCGGCTTGTGCTCCAGTAGGATTCGCATCTGGTACCGTGATCGAAGTAACGCCTGCATTGTGAGGTGAAGGAAGCAGAAGCTGGTTCTTGAAGCCCTTCCAGTATGTTGTGTCGGCCGTTTGCGGTGCGGGACCTGGCGCCGAGCGCACAATTGGCAGCGGCGCTACCTCTGCTGCCATCGCGACTGCTGGCTATCTCGAAAAGTGGGAAAGCTGAAGCGATGGCATTTTTTGCATTTTTGCATGTGAAGCAAAGATCTACTGAGAAAGTCGAGCCAAATTTTGGGAAGCTCTGAGCCGAGAAACTGCCGAAGCTCGGATGTCCGTCCTCGCCGACAACATCTCCTCCTCATCTCGAACGCGTCAATTCTTTACGATGCGAGTGATCTTCTACGTGACTTGTGCAGACACTTCGAAAAGCTGCCGGTGCTTCATTGATCAATTCACTTTGATGATTCTGGATGGAGCGACATACTCTTCAGGCGCCATCCCTTGATTCGTTTCTCGTTCATCGGATGGGTTGCAGAACCACACGTCGGGCGCCAGCATCATCGAGATAGTATACGGACCGCATCGATGCCTAGGCTACGTACTGACCGGCTTTTACATGATCAGTCTTGCCATGCTCTCACCTCTGACCGATAGGACGGTCTTCAAAATACAGCACTGGACCAAGAACGCGACCTATGTACTCAGACACATTCATTCACCGTGTGCATACTGAAATGGCATCTCTGGTTCCGAGAGTCACATCTTTCGGAGTCGCGACCGTAGATGATACAAACACCTCCGTCGGCATTGCGTGTGCTCGGCTGTCTTTGCCTCAATCGGCTTACCGAAGAATGCAGGACGTCCGCTCGGAATGCTGGCTCTAACCGTGTCTGGCAGTTACACGGTTCTGCTAACACTTGAGCAGTCATTGTATGCAGAGAACGCTGCTCCAATTCTCAAACGAATACCTTTCATCTTTGAAGTCTTCAGTACCTGGCTCGAGATCATTCTGAGGCATCCCGCCCATCATCCTGCTGAGGATGGAAGTCGACCCTGCACGCGAAATGAAATGTCCCGCCTTTACGCACACAGCGATGCGGAACAGCCGCGTCCCAAGCGCTTCACCAGATTCATGGAATCAAAGCCCATCAATTATTCGCTGTCTCAGACCGTGGCCCACGTGGAATCGGCACGAAATCTTCGATACCTGTCTTGTTGCCAAGCCTTCGCATCCCGCATTCCTTCACACGACCATCTCACGTTCACCCTGGCAACGCGTTCTGCTTGCGTGTGGAGTCTGCCAACAAGCCCAAACGATCCGCATTCGGTACATGTTCGCAGCCAGCCCTGCCACCGTTCTGCTCCTCCTCATGCTACTCTGGCCGTGTTGCGGTCTGTCACTCGTTTGTGCGCAGTGTGTTTTCTAGTTCGTCGGGTTGACGAACATCACAATCGTTCATCATGTTATGTCTTTCTGCGTCTTTACGAAGCCTCGTCTTTGGCATTATCCTTGGCTATGGCAGTTTTGCTGTTGACGCACAGAATTTCACCGATTCGGGAGCATGTCTCATCGCAAATCGAATCGTGAAAACGAGGACAGTACGCGAGCAGGCTGCATACATCAACACAGATGTGCTCGAAAACACGACATTCTATGCCATCCCGGAAATGGCTGTTACGGTCACCAATGCGCCGACGAGTTTCGACGAAGTGACGACGTTCACATGGACCGAGTATGATACGAGAGCTCCAGGGTCGGGACGCTCTTCAGACTTTATTCAGTCACCGACTACCGCAGCGATGCAGACGATGGCGCACCCGACATTGGCCATGCCCACTGGAAGTCCCTTCGACTCATTCTTCGTCATGTTCCTGGACATGGGCCCTGCGAATCTCCTTGGAGGAGCAAATGCTGTGGGAAGGAGACAGGCTACAGGAGGGGTATGTGTTCCATGATCGCAATATGGCCGCGGTAAATCCACTGACAGTGTCCAAGCAATACGTCTCCGGGAACGGTACCATCACGAATGATTGCCTCACGGCACCTCTCTACACAATTTCACGAGGCGTCCTTACTGCGACGGTCAACAACGTGAACTACACCTATTCCACAAATCCCAACTTGCCCTATTCGCCATTCATTCCAAGTCAGTCGCCGGGGCCGATTACCACGGAGTTCTCAATTGGCGCTAGCGGAGATCTAGCGTGGTGGAATAACGCTTTCTGGAATGGACAGGCGCAATTCTGCGCAGTGGGCAATGGATCGGTCTACGCGGTCTTTCAGCAGGACGCACAACCGGCAGGTTGTAACTTTGTGTCTTTGAGCTTGTTCAGTGCAAGTTCCTGTCAAGGGCTTCAGTTGAGCACAATTACCGGTCCAACTGGTCCCACTGGACGTAAGATACTATGCCGTGCTTGATGTCAGATGACAAAACGCTAACAACGAGATAGCTACGGGACCGACTGGACGTACGTGAGCTGCGAGTGCCTTGACTAGATCGATACTGACTTGATGCACAGCGACTGGTCCCACTGGTATTTCTGGAGCTGTTGGTGCTACTGGGTAGGACATTGTGGAAGGTTGGCAGAATCAGTGCTCGAGACTGACACATGAATAGATCGATTGGACCGACTGGTCAAAGCGGAGCCGTCGGAGTACGTCCATACTGCCACCCTAGAGGGGCTTCTTATGCTAACGTCTCGTAGGCTACGGGTATCAGCGGTGCCGTGGGAGCGACTGGGCAAAGCGGTGCTGTTGGAGCAACCGGCCAGAGCGGAGCAGTGGGCGCGACTGGCCAAAGCGGCGCTGTGGGCGCAACTGGACGTATGTTGGGGCTCTACTGCAAGAAAACGCCTTGTACTAATCTCTATGCATAGCTACCGGTATTTCTGGCGCAGTTGGCGCGACCGGCCAGAGCGGAGCAGTGGGCGCCACTGGTATTTCTGGAGCTGTAGGCGCCACTGGACGTGAGTTGGATGCACCATGATCCTCAAAGGCTTTGGCTAATGCAGACCAGCTACCGGTATCAGCGGAGCAGTAGGCGCGACAGGACAAAGCGGAGCTGTTGGAGGTAAGTGACTGCGGTCTTGACGTGTCGACAAGGATGACTGGCTGACTTTGAATGACAGCGACCGGTATCTCGGGTGCCGTAGGCGCAACAGGTCAGAGCGGAGCTGTAGGAGCCACTGGAGTACGTACAACTTGTTCAGATCGATGGCAGACGGCGAGCTGATAAAGACACACAGCCTACAGGAATTTCCGGTGCCGTCGGTGCCACCGGACGTGAGTTAGCTTCAAAGTTAAAGTTGTACTGAAGAAAGCTGACGAGGAGACTAGCGACTGGTGAATCGGGCGCTGTTGGTGCCACTGGACGTGAGTTGAACGGGAAAACTTCAGTCCGAGATTGAGCATGACTGACCGAATCAGCGACTGGTGTTTCTGGAGCTGTTGGCGCCACTGGACGTGAGTTATCAAAGGTCAGGGCTGTGTTGAAGGAGGCTAATGATTTGGCTAGCAACCGGTATTTCTGGAGCTGTCGGCGCCACAGGACGTGAGTTGTCAAAGTCAGGGCTGCACTAAAAGAGGCTGACCATTTGGCTAGCAACTGGTATTTCTGGAGCTGTTGGTGCCACTGGACGTAAGTCGAAAGAGACCTATGGCCTGAATTCGAGCATGACTGATGTGATGGCATAGCAACTGGTATCTCAGGAGCCGTGGGTGCGACCGGACAATCTGGAGCTGTTGGGTGGGCTTCATTGCGTACCTTATCCCTAGCCATGATTGTTACTGACATTTTCAGTAGAGCCACAGGTATCTCAGGAGCCGTGGGTGCAACAGGCCAGAGCGGCGCTGTGGGAGCGACTGGAGAATCTGGAGCTGTTGGGTGAGTTATAATCTATCGTGGCTCATACCTTGATTTTTGCTGACACTCTTAACAGAGCCACAGGTATCTCAGGTGCTGTAGGCGCGACCGGTCAGAGCGGCGCTGTGGGCGCAACCGGCCAGTCTGGCGCAGTGGGAGCCACAGGTGTACGTTCTGTGCTAATCGCCAAGGTCGACCTACGCTAACATTAAGCAAAGCCGACTGGTATATCTGGAGCTGTTGGCGGTAAGCGAAATGATATTGACCCATACCTACAAGATATGTTTTGCTAATCTGCCGCGTAGCGACTGGACAATCTGGCGCCGTTGGTGCAACAGGAGTACGCTCATCAATATCAGCCCGCAACTGGTAGCATAGATTTCGCTGACACGGCTTAGCCCACTGGTATCTCCGGAGCCGTCGGAGCCACTGGAGTAAGTCGCACTGCAGATATCGACGAGATGTCCGCTGACATGTCATAGCCTACCGGTATCAGCGGTGCTGTAGGTGCTACTGGGTAAGCCACGCTTCCTTCTCTCATCCTTGTCCGGACTAACTGCTGACCATGCGAACAGTTCTGTCGGACCAACTGGACGTGAGTCGATCATCTGCGCTCGTATCGAGGCATTTCATTGACATGCAATGCAGCCACCGGTCAAAGCGGTGCCGTCGGCGCGACTGGACAATCTGGCGCGGTCGGAGCCACAGGGTAAGACTATCAACCGAGTGCTCGTCCAATAGTGAGTCTCGCTAACAATTTGACAGTTCCATTGGTCCTACTGGACGTAAGTGACGAGCTCGAGACATGATTCTGTCCTCTGCTAACCTCATCGCCGAACAGCCGTCGGTTCGACGGGAGTGAGTTCTTAAGATGATATCATTCAATACTGGCTAAGCTAACTTCATCTCTAGCCTTCCGGCCCTCAAGGAGTAAGCTATAGTGCTCGAGAGAGACTCAAGACTCCAATCTAACATGACCTCCACTCTAGGCAACTGGTGTATCTGGCGCAGTTGGTGCGACTGGGTGAGTGTTGCTCTGATCACGACTTTGCGAATTAGCTAAATGTGATGTAGGTCTGTCGGACCTTCCGGACCCTCGGGTCCTCCTGGGCCCAGCGCAAGTCCTTCCATCCAATACGGCTACCTTGGCTGTTACGTCCAGACTGGAACAAGATCAGGCACAGGTGGCTTGGCTCTTCAAAATTGGCAAGCAACATACGCCACAAATGCCAACTACCAATGTGCGACGAGATGTCTCACGAACAACTTCATCTACTACGGCGTCGTCAACACATCACCCGGACCGCCTGTACAAGTCGACTGCTGGTGTGGAAACTCTATCACATATGTTACCAGGTAAGTCCGCCCTGACATCAGATTTTGCTGTTTGCTGACACCTGCCTCTCACAGGTACGTCTCCCGCCCCACTGTAGCTAGCGCATTCGATCGAGCTTTACTCTATAGCTTCTTAGCTGCAGCGTTGCTCCGTAGTTCGATAGCTTCATAGCTTGGTAGCCATGTAGCTCCATAGCCTTTAGTCTAACAAGCAGATAGCCCCAATACTGGCCCATTGGGATTGATGGCGGGTTCGACTGGGTCCGCAGGCGACAACAACTGCTACACTTGTCTCGGCAACTCTGGCGCAGCAGCGGGCGCATGTGGGAATTCGACACTTACAACAATTGCCATCTACGCGAAAGGATTCTAGTACAGCACATGGCCAGACTTGCGTACATTGTCAATGTTTTCAAGCGATTACATACAGCGAGCGCTTTGCTTCTTGACGAACTTCCGGCGACGATCTACATAGCGACAGCTCTCTTCGGCGATCTGAGCGTTCAGGCCATCAAGCGACATGACAAGGGAATAACAAAGACTAATCAAGTATATGAAGCAGTAACAGCGGAAGTGTCCAGAATATGGGTTCAGTGGCAGGAGCAGCTGGTGACAACAACTGCTATACATGCTTGGGAGGATCGGGTGCACAGGCAGGCGCGTGTGGAAATGCCACATCGTCAACGATCTCGATCTATGCGAAGGGCTTCTAAAATAATGATGAAGACTCCATACATCACGGCTGATCAATTTGTATTGACATTATACAGAGTACAGTGCATGAGTGCGTTAACGATTCAAAACTTGCAAGGCGACGGCATACTGCTCTCAATCTCCAGCCTCCTTTTCTCTACTTGACGGCGATTCTGGTGGCCCTGACGATTTCGGCAAGCTGAGTCGATAATTTGAAAGTGAGGCCACGACGCCTCACTTCGGACATGTATCAAAGATCACGACTTCATCTCTTCAACGAAGCCTTCTGGCACTCACTCGGTGCCAATCTTCGACGGAGCGCGAGCAGTTAAGTCGTAGAGGCTCCTTACAGGCCTAGAGTCCGCAACTCACTCGGTCGACGGCCACCTCACCCTGCACTACCAAATCAACTTCCACAGCTCCGAACACCAACCAGAGGCAGAGGCACTCTCGTTCATTCCGCCACCAGTACAAAGATACTTCTAAGCTGAGCGAGCACCCTAGTAATGATCAGATTCATGCCAGAAACACGGCAACGAAGCGCTGCCTGCCGCGTTCTTGCAATTGTTTCATCGATAAGACAGCTCATTCCTTACGCTGATATCCACTTCGAGTGAGTTGCGGACTCCAGGCCTGTAAGGAGCCTCTACGACTTAACTGCTCGCGCTCCGTCGAAGATTGGCACCGAGTGAGTGCCAGAAGGCTTTGTTGGCGACGCTGCTAGGAAGTAACGTGGAACATGTATGCAGATATAATGATCTCATGTCCCAGCTAATTTGCTTGGCCAACTACTCGCGATGGCTTGCGAGACTTCAAGTCTATCAAGATGACCAACGAACACAAGGACGATGACAGACCGGACATCCTCGGTCTTACCGGAGATGCGTTCTCGGAGCCAGACGTTGTCGCTAAGGCGCCATGGTCCATCCGGCAGAGACTTCCTCGCGACACCGTCCTCGAGCAGTCGCGCGACATGCGCAGCAACAAATGCCTTCGGACTATGGCTGACGAGGAGTCTGGTCAGAGCAAGGTTCATGTCGCACTGGACAAGGCGTACGCGGACACCCTACGCAAAGAGCAGGAGAACAAGCGCCAAACTCAGCGTACGAGCAACAACACACGAAGTCCAACCAAGCAGCAGCGTGTCAACATTGTGTGGAAGACCAGAGTAATCACTGTCGTTGAAGACGACACTGTAGGCGAGCAGTGCGAGTTCTTTGCGGCTGTCCTCTTTCCCGCTGCAACGCGGCAAGCCGTGATGACGGGCAGAACCCAAGCTCCAGACACAAGTCAAATAACACTAAAGGCTTTGCTCGACCATATCGAGGACCAAGAGGGCTGGACGTCTGTATACGTATGGTTTCAAGATGGAGAGCATACCTACGTGATCAATTCCGATGATCGACTGCGGAGAGCTATCGACATTCACGACCAGAAGCAGCGCAGCATTCGGCTGCATTGGAGCACAGGAGAGCCTGGCAATGAGCAAGACGCCAACGTCTCAGCCACTCCTACTCAAGGGCAAAGCAGTCTCACCATTGAGGCATAATGAAGCAGCCTGAAAATAAAGTAGCTTAGGCATGACCAAGCAGCTTGGACATGATCGATCAAGCTGGGCACAATGAAGCAGCCTGGACATGAAGTACATGTAGCTTGGGCATCATGAAGCAGCTCGGACATGATGAAGCAAGCTGGGCATAACGAAGCCGCCTGATTCTGACACAGCAACATCTCAAACGGCATTCTACCAGAGCATCCGGGATTACACCTAGCAGCATTGTAGAAGACCAGATGATGGTCTGGATACCACCAAGCAAGGCTTGGCACATGAGGATCGACATCAACGAAGGCAGGCACGCGAACGGTTCGTGGCGTTTCAATTGAACGGCCTTCACAACATACCTTCACGACACGCACTTCTCTGCCACTCTGTTATCTACCTCTGCAAACTCCAGACCCGCGCTTACACCTTCGACTGCGTACGCGCCTGGCTTTCAGATCTCGTTTTGATTCGCACCTCACGTTGCCATCTGCTGTTGTCAATCTACTTTCGCGCGCACCATGGAGCGAAAGGCTCCACTTCAGCATCCCGCATACGACGCCATCTTCCGACAAAATCTGGAAGAAGCATTTGAGAACCACATGGTACTTGTGGACCGAACTTCGAAAGGTCCGTCGACATTATGCAGCTCCACTCTGCAGACCGAGCGGCGGTTGGCCCGTTGCAGACAGTAGTTCAGTCTCGAGCATTGAGCGCAGAGCGGGCACATTGATATCCTGAGCGTCACAGCGGGTGCAACCACAAACGTGACTGCTACAAGTGTGACCACCACGGATGTGACTGCCACGGGTACGACTGCCACGGGCATGACCGTACCCTCGGACGGACAGACCTTGCGCAAATCCTGGCACCAGCACGGCCTGATCACTCCCGCAACACCGCGTCGGTCACTGCAAAGCACGAAGAAGGAACATGATTGCATCACGATTGATGGCAGTGGCGACGACAATGAAGTGAAGCAACATGAAGTCTCCGCATGGGAATCGCTTTCCTGAAAATACAATCTGCAGGTACGTACGCTGCCGTTGCAACCTGTGTTAATTTTGCTGATTTCTCCCAGTCAAACATTGAATGTAGACACGCCACTCTCAAATGACTACGACATGATGAAGGACTTTCCTTATGCTCGTGATCCTGCATTTCGCCGGTGGGACAAAGCGTCAAAAGGACTCATTGAGAATCTCGAGTACCCACACGCATGTTTTCAAAAGGGTGAGGAGTTTGGACTGCGAATGCCGCCTCTTGCGGCAATGCCATGTGCATTTTCAGGCTTCGAAGCAGTATGGCAGTCTTGCATTGATGACGGCACGGAAGATGCAAAGGCGATCACGACTGAAGTCGACATACCGAAGTCTTGCCTGGCAAAGCTTGATTCTGATCCAGACGTGATCTGGCTATGTGAAAAGATCACATATGAAGCAGCTGTTTTGACTATTTACCGAGGAGTCATGAATCGCGAAAGCATCACTGCTCATTTCGAACGCTTGCCATACATACCGGCCTTATTCCTAGGCGACTGCGACCCTTCGAACTCGAGTCCTGATGCTACCTCCTTTCAGGCGCTTCGTATACTAGAATGATCTCACGTGCCTTCTTCAATTCTTACTATACTGGATTAGGATTAGCGGCACTCGAGATCTCATTCTAGCGAAGCGCCTAACGACAAACCGTTCTAAGCGGGCTTAGCTACGGCTATAGGTATACTAACTAATACTAAATAGGTTAGATAGTCTAATAACTATATACTTTAAGGCTAGAATATATAGAGATATATCTAGATTTTATAGTATATAAAAATATTATATATTTTAATAATACTATTACTTTAGAAATATAAAAGTTATAAGTACTAAACGTAAATTACTAGTTATAGCTATACTATTTATCTACCTCTACTAGATTAACTATCTAATAAATATAGTACTTCTATAATAGTAAAGTATAGAAGGTCTATCTTTTAGATACGTTTAAGAACCTCCGATTGCCTTCTTAACTATATCTTAATTATATACTTCCTTATTACTTAGAAGAGTAAACTATTCTTTTAGTCCTTAGTATCTAAATCTTTACTTTATAACTTCTAGTATATAAAAGTAGTACGCGATCGTAAACTTTAAGTATCGTATAAGCTCTACTAGCGGTCCGTATATCTATTTTTATAACTTTATCTTTAACCTTCTTATCGCCGCCGCTACTATATAAATCTACTAACTTTATTAAACTACTAAATAATATCTAATTAGCGCTAGACTAACGATAATAATAGTATACTTAGCTATATATATATAACGCGCGCGTATATATATATACTCGTTATTATTAGTTCTAGTAAATCGTATACTATAGCTCTAGATAAGTAGCGCTACTACTAGTAGTACGAAGCTAAGAAGTAGGTAAGCTAGTATAAGAAGCGTCTCGAGTAATAAGAGCCGAATTAAGTACTATTACTAGGTTATACTACTATCTCCTATATACGACTAGACTTTAGTATTCTACTAACTAACCTATCTTAACTATATTCTAAATTACTACGCTACTTCTACTATAGAATTAATAAGATAGGTAATATATTAATAGCCTATATTTAGGAGTTAGTTTAGTAGATAGGCTAGTTTAAGGAGACTATCTAATTTTAGCGAGAGATTATTAAAAAAGGCTTAACTAAGACCCTTAATATTAAGTATCTAGATATAGATAATAAGCTAATATTACTATAGACTACTATATTATATACTCTAATCTATAGCTAGAATAATATACTATTTATTACGCGTACTAGTAAGGATAAGAGTCTACTAGTCTAGGCCTATATACTAATAACTAGTAAGATCGTTATCTAATATACTCTACTTAACTATAAGGGGCTAGGTATATAGTAACGTATAGGATATCCGTTAACCGATAAGTCGATAGAAGGTAGAACTAATAAGTATATATTCGAGTATATATACGACGCTACGTAAAAAGCCTACGCGTTACGTACGCGGCGTATACGCTAAGGCAAGTCTTAGTAGGAGATATTACCTCCTCGAGGTCCTTATAATTATCTCCTTCTCCTTAGTATAGCTATCCTTAGCTATAGATATAGCCTAATCTTATATTAAGCTCCCCTATCTAGCGTATTCGTTATGCTTCTCGTATGTTCTCGTCGCTCTATACTAGTTACTATACGCGAGATTTCCGTCGCTATACTATTCTAGTACTTAGCCTTTATTATTTATAGTAAAGGCTTTATTACTAGGTTATTTATATATATATTTATAATTACGTAAAGTAAAGCGGCTTTATAGATAGTCTATAGTAACGGGTTTAAGTATACGTAGCGAGTATAAGTAGCCTATAAAGCCTATCTAAGAACTCTCTTCTATTCCTAAGCGTCTCCCTTATTTATAGCCTACGCTATATATACGCCCCTCCTACGCCTAGTAACCTACTAGTAAGTACCCTTTTCTTCTCTTTAAATAACCTTAATATCTTTACTATAGCTATCGTAGGTCCCTCTAATACTCTAGATAAGCGCCGCGTAACCGCTACGTCTACGCTTACTACTCTTAAGAAGTATACTAAGATTATAGCCGAGGGTTATATCCGCTATTACGACTATATAACCGCTAACTATAAGCTTCTCGCCTCCGTTATAGTTACGCTATATATACTAATCGTTTACTAGTCGACCTAGTCGATATCTATATCGAGGGCTACTTCGATCCTAGCTAGACTATCTACTATCGCTACTATAAGAGTATTAACTAGAAGTATAAGCCGGTACTAGCTCCTATCCTCTTAGTACTACTATCGCGCTTACGCGACGTATATACTACGTATAAGGACCTATACGTAATATACTATATATTAGCCGTACTAAGCCTTAGAAGAGCCTAGCTTAGTCTACTCTAGGCTATTCTAGCTTTTATAGCTCCTTTATACTCTCTCCTTTCCCTTCCTTATCGATTTAAGTATCTTATACTTAGAATAGTTTAGCCTATATATTATAACCTACTCTTATATACGAATCGATCTTCTAATATATAACGAACTATTTAGTAATAGCTCCTATCTTAAGGAAGGCTAGTAAATAAACCGCCTAACCTAGAGGCGAGCTAGAAGGCTTAGTAATACTAGATACTATCTCTAAAGAGGAGGATAATATATCTATAGAAGGCGACGAAGATAAAGGACTAGCCCTATCTAATAAGGACGGATCTATAAAGGACTAGGAAGGGCCGGTCGATAACTAATCTAGCTTAGATAACGATAATCTAGAGTAATAGATCCTCGTAGCCGAGAAAGAGGCTAAGAAGGTAGAATAATAAGCTAAACTAGCTAAAATTAAGACTAGGATTACTATAATAAACGCGACGATTACGGAACTAGCGACTAGGAGACCGCTAGCTATTATTAGTTAGCCTATCTTAGGCTATACTATACTAATCTCGACTATAATCCCTAAGACTCGTAATCTAACGGTCTTTATAGATAAGAGCCGAGTAGAATAGTAGTAATAGGCCGACTTAGTAGAGAGAATCTTCTATAGAAACCTAACTATCTATATTACTAAGTTTACTAAAGTAGACTTCGGCGAGGAATAGATCGATTATAAATACTAGTCGAAATAGAAGCGCTATACTAAGTCGCTTAGGATAACCTAACCTATATAGGAAGAAATAAAGATATATATACTAGACTCGATAGAATCTATAGAGGAGAGGGCCTAACGGGCCTATATACGATTTCGTTATACTAAATAAGGCCTCCGAGATCTATTAGAGCTTATAGAGTATATAAAGATCTAGTAGGACGAGATCGGTAAGGATAGATAGTCCTAATAGATATACGCTTTTATAGTAGCGCTATATAACGATCTCTAGAAGAGACTAAGTCTTATTAAGCCGCTACTAGCTACTCTAATAAAGGTAGAAGATAGAGTATACGAATAATAGAGGTATATAAAACTAGTAGAAGATAGTAAAGCGAAGAGAAAGGGTCGCCCGCGCTCCGATATAACCTATAGTAATATAGATAAGGATATACTAGACTATAAACGACTATCTAGATCCTAATAGTAGTCTAATAGCCTATCGAAGCCTAATTCGGACTACGAACTATTCTAGAGGGCTAATAATAACTAGATTCGTTACTACTACTACTAAGAGATAGGTTATAAGCGACTAGAATATCTAGCTCTAAAGTAGAAGAGGTCGGAAAACGATAGCCCTATACTATAGAACGCCTCGTCGCGGCTAGGGAAGTCTTATATATAGAGAAGTAGAGATAATCCGCGGAGCTAGGCTCTAAGATATTAAAGCCTCGTAAAGAGCTAATTAGGCTCGATCTAGAGTTTACTAGGCTAGATAGATCTAGGAAGATAAAGGGCTTACTCGATTATAGCGTCTAAGGCAACTTTATTAGTAATATACTAGCTAAAGAGCTCGGTTTATATCTAGAGCGTAAGCCTAGTACTCGATATAGGACTCTTAATAGTTAGAGTCTATCTATTAACGGCTACTATTATATAAAGTTTCTAGCGCTAGATATAAATAGTATAGCGAGAGGATATATAGACGATTTTACTATAAGTAGGATTTATAGTTTCGACGTAGTCCTAGATATACCCTAGTTATCCTAATAGAATCCCGCTATTAATTTCTACTACTATATAGCGGTATAGAGAAAACGAAATAGCCGAAAATAACGTAAGTTAGCCCTTATTATTATAGTAACTATATTATAAGATATATTAGATCTCTCGACTATACTATATATAGGATCGCTAGCGCTAAATAACCTCTTATTAATAAAGGTTATCTCGGAGTAGTATAAGAAGTACTCGAAGATCTTCTCTAATAAGGATATATTACTATTACTAGATTATAGGCTATATAAATTAAGTATCGACCTTATAGATAGTAAGTTACCTCTATAGGGCCTATTATATAATCTCTTAGAGATAGAGCTAGAGGTTCTATAGAAGTACCTAGAAGAGTATCTCGAGAAGGACTAGATTAGATCTTTAAGGTTACCGGCTAGTATAGATATCCTCTTCGTAAAAAAGAAAGACGGTAGTCTACGTTTATACGTCGACTATCGGGCCTTAAACGCTATTACTATTAAGAATCGCTATCCTCTCCCGCTTATCTAGAAGTCCTTAGATAGGTTAGCGGCTCGAACGTATATACTAAGCTCGATATACGTAATACCTACTATAGGCTCTATATTAAGGATAGCGATAGTAGAAAACGGCCTTTAGGACCCGTTATAGCCTCTTTAAGTATATAGTAGTCCTATTTAGGCTTACGAATATACCGGGAACCTTCTAGGTATATATTAATAGTACCTTATTAGACCTAATTAACGTATTCTACGTCGTATATCTCGATAATATACTAATCTTCTCTAAAAACGAAGAGGAATATAAGTAATATATCTTAGCGGTCCTTAAGCGCCTAGAACGTATAAGCTCTACTATAAACCGTCTAAATACGAGTTCTATATAGATTCGGTATCCTTTCTTAGATATAAGGTTAGTCTATAAGGATAGAGATAGAGCTAGAACGAGTTAATACTATACGAGATTAGCTAGTATCTAAATTAGTATACGATATCCGCGTATTTATTAGCTTTATAAACTACTACCGTCGCTTTATTAAGGGATTCTCCCGTATCGCGGCGCTACTAAACCGTTTAATAGAGAGGGGCCTAATATAGTCTATAGTAGCTATAAGTAGTAGAAAGAGGAATCTCGGGAAATCTATATCCTATCTAACGTACTTAAGTCGTTCTAAGACCTAAAGAAGGCGTTCTACTCGATACCTATATTAAAGTACTTCGACCTAGAAAGGCCTATATAGGTCGAAACTAATATATCGGGATATATAGTATTAAGTATCCTATACTAATAGTACGAGTTTAAGGCTAAGATATAGTAGTTCCTAGTTATATACTTTTTAAGAAAGATAAATATAGTAGAGCGGAACTACGATATATACGATATTAAGCTACTAGCTATAGTCGAGATATTTAAGTACTATCGATACTATCTTAAAGATATAAGGTATTAGATAGAGCTAATATCGGACTATAATAACCTATAATAGTTTATAACTACTAAGTCCCTATTAAGGTACTAAGTAAGATAGGTAGAATAGCTCTCCGTATTTAACTTTATAATTATATATATCCTAGATAAGCTTAATAGTATAGTAGATATAGCGAGTAGAAGCCGGACTATATAGACGTCGACTATTCTAGCGCTAGATAGCCTAAGAAGACTCTAAACTAGTTCTAAAAGCCTTATAGGCCTAGTTAGGGCTAGGAGGCCTAATAATAGTAGAGATATTACTACTAATATTATAAAGATAGTAGCGAAGCCGAAGGGATCCTTTAAGTACGTCTCGGTAGTATAGATAGAGATAGAAGATAAGACCGATATCCTCTAGAGAATTTAAGTAGCCTAGTAGGAAGATCTAATAGCCTAATAGATCTATAAAGCGATCGAGGATTAGTAGAAAGATCTTTAGCTAACGAGATAGAGGATAGGAGTAGTATACTATAGCTTAATAAGCGTATCTATATACTAGTAGATCTATATAGACTTAAGGTACTCCGAACCTACTACGATAACCCTCTTATAGGCTACTTTAGGTTTAAAAGAACTATAGAGCTAGTATAGAGAGTATACGACTAGCTAGGTATCCGACGATATATTAAGGACTATACTAAGAGCTATAAAGCTTATAGTAGAGCGAAGCCTAGATACTATAAGCCGTATAGTAAACTCTATATAGAAGCCCTACTAGAGGTACTCTAGAAGGATCTAATACTAGACTTCGTTATAGACCTCCTACTAAGTATATATCTAGACTAGGTATACGACTTAATCCTTATAATAGTAGATAGGTTCTCTAAGATAGCCTATTATATCCTAGTAAGGAAGGATATCTTAGCTAAAGGCCTCGTAGATACGTTCCTAAGGGAAGTTATATATCTATATAGGATACTAAGTTAATTACCTCTAATAGAGGGCTAATTCTAATATCTAAGTACTAGAGCTCCTTTTACTACTATCTTAGGATATATAGAGCCCTTAGTACGGCCTACTATCCTTAGACTAACGGCTAGACTAAGTATTAGAACTAGATAATAGAGTAATACCTATAGGTATACTATTACTATAAGTAGGATAACTAGGTAAAGCTACTTAGTATAGCGGAGTTCGATATAACGACTTAAGTTACTCTCTACTAGAGCTACTCTATTCTAGATATATTAGATACGAGATCTACTAAGCGCGAGATAGCCGAAATAGCCTAGAAGAGTAGTAACTCGGCCGATATATAGAGTAGCTCGCTAAACGAGTAGTCGAAACGTAGCTTTCCTTTAAGTAGAGGCTACTAAAAGCTAAGGAAGACTAAGCGAAGTACTATAACTACTACTATATACTAAAGAAGTATATAGTAGGGGATATAGTATATCTATCTATCCTAAAACTAGCTACTAATAGAGCCTCGAAGAAGTTAGACTATAAGTATATTAGTCTATACTAGATCTCGAAGATTATTAGTAATATAGTATATATCCTAGAGCTACTAAAAACGATATTAATCTACCTAACGTTCTATATCTTACTACTCGAGCTATATAAGAAGTAGATAAAGCTATAAGGGCCTAGGATAACCTAGAAGAGCCTACTCTAGATAATCTAGATATCTATATAGTTAAGAAGATAAAGGGATAGGACCGCGATAAGGATAGAAGATAGATTTATAGGATATCTTAGTAGGATATAATTCTAAGAAGATATCTAGAAGTATACTAAGATATTAGTAGGTCGGTAATATACGCCTATAAAAGATCGATTAGATAAGGTATAAAGAGACGCCGAGGGCGTTAATAGGCTAAGATAGGCCTAAATAGGCTAGTATAGATAGATAGAGATATCCTCGGATATAGAGAGACTTCTATAGTAAAAAAAAAAAAAGAAAAACTTAGAAAAGGATTAGAAGTCTTATTAGATATATTTATATACTATTAACTAGATATCTTCCTAAATACTATACTAAAGAGGCTAAGAAGAGAGCTAAAATAGGCTAGAATACCCTATAGAGCCTATATAATATATAAATAAACTAAACTAGTCCTCCTTAGTATTAATCTCGTTAGGAGAGACTATAATATTATCTAATAGGCTAGAGAGGGCGCGAGAAAGGATAGTAGCCTAGTCTAGGCCGCGATAGTAGTCTTAATA